>PISX010003469.1:0-136883 GCA_004024625.1 Mellivora capensis | reverse complement strand
ACTAGAGGGTATCATGCTTAGTGAAATAAGTCAATCAGAGAAAGACAACTATCATATGATCTCCCTGATATGAGGAAGTGGAGATGCAACATGGGGGGTTGGGGGGGGTAGGAAAAGAAGAAAAGAAACAAGATGGGATCGGGAGGGAGACAAACCATAAGTGACTCTTAATCTCATAAAACAAACTGAGGGTTGCTGGGGGGAAGGGGGCAGGAAGAGGGGGGTGGGGTAATGGACATTGGGGAGGGTATGTGCTAGGTTAGTGCTGTGAAGTGTATAAACCTGGCGATTCACAGACACGTACCCCTGGGGATAAAAATACATTATATGTTTATAAAAAATTTAAAAAAAATTAAATAAAATCTTAAAAAAAAGTATAGGAGAAATTAAAGACATACCAGTTAAACAAAAACTGAGAAATCACCACCAGCAGACCTGTCCTATAAGAAATATTAGAGACCTACATCAGAAATCAAAGGAGTAGACAATAACTTGAATCTACACAAAGAAATAAGGACTACAGGTAAAGGTAATTAGGTAAATATAAACAGTGTAATTTTTTTGGTTGTTAACTTTTTTCTCCTGCCTGATTTAAAAGTGCATAAAGCAGTCATAAATCTGTGTTGATGAGCACTCACTGTATATAAAGATGTAATCTATATGTTAACAGCACAAAGGAATGGGGGAGGGAAATGGAGCTATCTATAAACAAAATTTTTGTATGCTATTAAAATTAAGTTGGCACTAATCCAAACTAGATTTTTATGAAATAAGATAATAACTGTAATTTCCCAGAGCAGCAACTAAGGAAACAACTCAAAATATATAGTAAAAGAAATGAGGAAATTAAAATGGCACACAGAGAATATTAACACAAAAGATGGCAGTAATGAAGACTAGACCCAAAGGTCACATATTGTATGGCTCAATTTATATACAATGCATACAGTAGGCACATCCATAGAAGTAAAAATTAAATTAGTAGCTACTAGAGACTGAGGAGAGAGAATAATGGCGAGTGATTTCTAATGCTTACAGGGTTCTTTCTGGAGTGATGAAACATTCTGGAACCAGACAGTGGGGATAGTTACATAACCCTGTGAATAAAAACCACTCAACTGTATGTACACTTAAAAAATGGTGAATATTGGTAGGAGTGCCTGGGTAGCTCAGTGGGTTAAGCCTCTGCCTTTAGCTCAGGTCATGATCTCAGGGTCCTGGGATCGAGCCCCGCATCGGGCTCTCTGCTCAGCATCGGGCTCTCCGCTCAGCAGGGAGCCTGCTTCCCCCTCTCCCTCTGCCTGCCTCTCTGCCTACTTGTGATCTCTATCAAATAAATAATTTTTTTTTTCAATGGTGAATATTGGGACACCTGGGTCACTCAGTTGGTTAAACATCTGCCTTCAGGTCAGGTCACTATCCCAGCATCCTGGGATTAAGTCCTGCATCATGCTCCTTGCTGAAGAAGGAGTCTGCTTCTCCCTCTGACTGCCCTTCTCCCAGCTTGTCTGTGTGTGTACCTGTGCACCATCTCTGACAAATAAAATCTTTAAAAAATAAAAATGGTGAATTTTATGGTAGTGATTTATCACTTTTTTAATTGTCTGAAAAAGACAAGGGAATGCTGCTTCAAACCACCACCAAAATCTGTCTACTGATTTTTCACTATAGCTTGACCAATCAGATTATCAAACAGATATTCCTCTCTAGTCCTTTGGAGATATTCATAAAGCATAGCTCTGTCCTCTCCCAGTCCCATCCTCTCTGCCAATGCCTGCAAGCATGATCTTTTTTTAAACAAAATTATGCAAATTCCAGGAAATATACAACCGCAAAAAGGCAAAAAAAAAAAAACCCAGTATTTTTTAGATTTTATCTCAAACAAGAAAATTAGATAAGTTTCTTTTATTGTATTAATTATCACTTATTAAAATTAGGTAACTGTCACTTACTACAGATGATAGGTAATTACTGATAGTAGACAGCAGATAGATAGTAGAAAGTAATTAATTATAGTAGAATTTAAAATAGAATGCATATAGGCCAAAATGCTAGAGACAACAAAAACAAGGAAAACAAGACCTGAGCACCAAGATAAAAAAGAACATGTTAAAAAAAAAAAAAAAAAAAAGATTAAAAACAAAAAAAAGAGAATTACAACTAATTATAACAATGTTTTTAGAATAGGAAAGAAATCATCTATTTTATTATAAAATACTTTGATGTGTCAAGAAATAAAAAAATTAACCATAAGCTTAACAAAAGCACATTAAAAAAAAATTAGCAATTCCTGGGGCACCTAGATTGCTGAGTCACTTAAGCCTCAGACTCTGACTCTTCGGCTTAGGTTATGATCTCAGGGAGATCCAGCACCACACAGGGCTCCACACTCAGCAGGGAGTCTGCTTCTGTCCCTAGCTCTCCCTCTGTTCAAGTGCAGGTGGAGGCACTTGCACTCACATGCGTGCTTTCTCTCTCCAAAATAAATAAATAGGGGCACCTGGGAGGCTAAATCGGTTAAGCATCTGCCCTCCAGCTCAGGTCATAATCCAGAGGTCCTGGGATTGAGCCCCACATCAGGCCCCCAGGATTCTTGCTTAGCAGGGAGTCTGCATTTCCTTCTCCCTCTGTCCTTCCCCACCCCTCCCCAACTGGAGCTCTTTCTCTCTCAACTAAATACAATAAATAAAATCTTTAAAAATAAAATAAATAATCTTAAAAAAAACAGCAATGCCAACTTTTTGTATCAAAACTTAGGAGATAAAATATAGTACTTTGAAGAATGTTTAAAAGATTAAAAGCTATTATTATTTTTTAAAGATTTTATTTATTTGACAGATAGAGATCACAAGTAGGCAGTGAGGCAGGCAGACAGAGAGGGGGAGGCAGGCTCCCCGCTGAGCAGAGAGCCCTGTGTGGGCTCGACTCCAGGATCCTGAGATCAAGACCTGAGCCGGAGGCAGAGGCTTTAACCCATGGAGCCACCCAGGCGCCCCAAAAAGCTATTATTATTTTTTAAAAATATTTTATTTATTTATTTGACAGATACACAGCAAGAGAGGAAACACAAACAGGGGGAGTGGGAGAGGGATAAGCAGGCTTCCCGCTGAGCAGGGAGCCCCATGCAGGGCTCCATCCCAGGATCCTGGGATCAGGATCTGAGCCGAAGGCAGATGCTTAATGACTGAGCCACCCAGATACCCCTAAAAGCTATTATTAGTAAGATTAAAATGAAACATTCAAATCGAAAATCTCTCTCTCTGCCTGCCTCTCTGCCTACTTGTGATCTCTGTGTGTCAAATAAATAAAATCTTTAAAAAATAATAATAAAAATAAAAATAAAATAAAATAAACTTCAGGAAAATAGGATAACAGATACAAAACAAAGAATGAAGAAAAATAACAACTATGAGAAAAATCCAAGAAAGGTTGTTTGAAAAGATGAAACTTAAATCTCTACCAAGGCTAACTGATAAAAACTAGACACAAATATATAGCACAAAGAATGAACATAGTTAAAATGTTACTAAGCACAACTCTGCAACAATAAGTATGAAATTTAGATGATTTTCTTTAAAAATATAAATTATTAAAATTGACTATTTGAATTATGCTGAGTTTGAATGAAATGAGAATTAAAAAGTACATAATGTATGATTTAATGCATATAAATCTCTAATGCATCTTTAATGCATAATGCTCTAGAACAGGCTAAACTAACTGTGAGCAACAGAAATTAGATTGTAGTTGTTAGGGCAGGTAGAGCAGAAATGAGCAACAAAATACAACCAAACTTTTAGGGGTGATAGAAATAATCTACATCTTGCCTAGAGTGGTGATTATCATGTATTTATCTTTCTCAAAACTCATGGAATCATTTACTTAAAAAAGTGTATATATTCTCATGAAAATCCCATCTCAATAAAACTGGAAAAAGTTGAAAATATTAACTATGCAAAGTTAAATACCTCAATTTTTATTATATTTTCACAATAGTGATCAACCCCAAAATGCCCATCAATAAAGAAACTAAAAATATGATATAGATTTGTACTGACATGAAAAGATAGCCCTAATATTCTACCAGGAGAAAAAAGGGTGATCACTATAACAGACTAATAATGATCACATTTTTTAACACATAATATGATTTCAATTTACACACACATGTTCACAAAGTGTGAAAAAATAAAATGAGTAAGTTATGGTCCAGGATGATAAACTACAGGGAGATTTAATGTTTTTCCTTTAAGCCATTTTAAGATAATATGTATTACTTATAAAATAAATAATACATATTTTAAAAAATAAAAAAAACTAAGTGATGATTACTTTTAATGGGTTCAATATTTTTATTAGCTTATTAGTATCACAGAAATTATTCTAAGCTCAACAAATAGTAAATGTTCTAAAATCAGAAACCATAATCCAGTATTTCACAATGGCTTAAAATAATTTAGAAAACAATCAAAGTTTTGAAAAAATAGCACAAATCAGAAATAGGCAAGCTCAGAGATTGATATGAGAACTAAGGAAGAGATGAACAGGGATGCCTGGGTTCCTCAGTCAGTTGAGTGTCTGCCTTTGGCTCAGGTCATGATCCCAGGGTCCTGGGATTGAGTCCCACATCAGGCTCCCTGCTCTGTGAGAAGTCTGCTTCTCCCACTGCCTGCAGCTTCCCTTGCTTAGGCAGGCGCTCTCTCTCTGACAAATAAATAAAATCTTTAAAAAGAAAAAAAGAGATAGATAGGACATAGGAACTGATAGATTTCAGGAAAAAATTAGAAATGAAAAACTATTTCAGAATTAAAAACTAGAAGGAACACAAAGCGCACAGACCTTGTGGAAAACTACATGGTAAGGGAAATGATGAAAAATTAAAAAGTGAAGAAGTATGACAGAAAGGATTTCAGAGGGCAAAAGATATGAACAGACACTTCTCCAAAGAAGACATACAAATGGCTAAGAGACACATGAAAAAATGTTCATCATCATTAGCCATCAAGGAGATTCAAATCAAAACCACATTGAGATACCATCTTACACCAGTCAGAATGGCCAAAATTAACAAGACAAGAAACGACAATTGTTGCAGAGGATGTGGAGAAAGGGGAACCCTCCTTACACTGTTGGTGGGAATGCAAGTTGGTGCAGCCACTTTGGAAAAGAGTATGGAGATTCCTTAAGAAATTAAAAATAGAGCTACCCTATGATCCTGCAATTGCACTACTGAGTATTTACCCCGAAGTACAGATGTAGTGAAAAGAAGGGCCCCAATGTTCATAGCAGCAATGGCCACAATCACCAAACTGCGAAAAGAGCCAAGATGCCCTTCAACAGACAAATGGATAAAGAAGATATGGTCCATATATACAATGGAATATTACGCCTCCATCAGAAAGAATGAGTACCAACTTTTGTATCAACATGGATGGGACTGGAGGAGATTATGCTGAGTGAAATAAGACAAGCAGCGAGAGTCAATTATCATATGGCTTCACTTAGTTGTGGAGCATAAGAAATAACATGGAGGACAGTAGGAGAAGGAAAGGAAAAGTGAATTGGAGGAAATCAGAAGGGGAGACGAACCATGAGAAACTATGGTTTCTCTGAAACCATACTTGACTCTGAAAAACAAGCTAAGGGTTTTGGAGGGGAGGGGAGTGGGGGATTATATGAGCCTAGTGTTGGGTATTAAGGAGGGCACATATTGCATGGAGCACTGGGTGTGGTGCATAAACAATGAATCTTGGAACATTGAAAAAACAAAATTAAATTTAAAAAAATTTAATATAATTTAAATTTTTTAAAAAAAGGATTTCAGAGACAGTAATAGACATATACAGGGGCAAAGATACATGCAGAGGAGATCTAATACATAGATGGTAGAATGGAGTCCCTGAAAAACAAAGCAAACATTTAAAACTGTAATTAAAGAAAAAATTTCTGAAACAGAAAAAAATGAAGTTACAGGGCAATCATAAGACCTTTCAAGATAAGGAAAAATACCCTTTAGTTATGGAGGCAAAAATTCCCAATTCTATTATATGGGAGAGAAATCATATTGTCATCAGAATTCTCACCAACATTTTATGCAACATCAAAATATCACATAGCAAAAATATGGGTCAAGGACTTTGTATTTAGCCAAACTGCCCTTTAATATAAATGTCACAATTAGAAAAATACAGAAACTTAGGAAATCTTGTTCCTAAGAATATTCCTAGCAACACATTTCAATTACAAAATATTCTAAGAAGCTCCAATATAAAGAAAATATAGGAGGGGTGCCAGGTGGGGTGGCTCAGTCAGTTAAGTGTCTAAGGGTCATGAGATCCGGCCCCTTGTGGGGCTCCACATTTGAGCCTGCATAAGATTCTCTCTCTTCCTCTCCTGCCCCTCCCCCCACATGTTCTGGCTTGCTCTCTCTCAAAAAAAAAAAAAAAAAAGAACTATAAAAAGACATTTTTTAAACAATCAAGAAAAATGATTATGGATTAGTTATTAGATGTAATAAGGAATTACTAATTTTGTTAACTATGAAAATGACAAAATCTGAATTTTTTTAGAGAGACATACTGAATTATATGAAGGTGAACCATACAGTAGAGATTTTTTTGTCCTAAAGGACAAAAGAAAAAGTGATAAAAGAAATGTGAGAAAAATTTGTTATATTTGGGTATATGGATTTGGGTATG
The DNA here is from genome assembly GCA_004024625.1 of Mellivora capensis. Classification (NCBI taxonomy): domain Eukaryota; kingdom Metazoa; phylum Chordata; class Mammalia; order Carnivora; family Mustelidae; genus Mellivora; species Mellivora capensis. The sequence goes on along the minus strand of PISX010003469.1, from coordinate 130,185 downwards.
TGGGAGTTTGTTATACTATTCTACTTTCATGGATGCTTAAAATATTTCATAATAAAGAATAAAACTAGTGACACATCATCCAAATAACACAGAAACATCCTACATAACCGTAACAAAGACAACTTCTCACCAGCTATGAAATCATGTACTCTCTGTCTCTCACACATACACACAATGCAAATAGAGATACGGTAAGATAGACATAAGGAGAAAAATTGGGAGACAAGTAGTCTTACTACAGAAAGGGGAAAAAAAGGACCTAAAAATAGACAATTCCCTTATCTAGCAGGAATTAATCTTCCTAAATTAAAAATACTGAAGTAGAGAAATGTGCTAAGGGACAGAAGAGGAGAAAGCAAAGAACTGACTTGGAAGTTACTCTACAAATGTACCCCAAGTATCTGCTTTTTGGGCCAATCATCTAACCTTCCTAAGTTTTAGTTCTTCAGTTATAAAAATGGGATAACAGATGTTCTATCTACCTTTGAGTCATTACAGCTATCAAATGAAACCATACAGGAAAAATTGTATATTACAAGCAGGATATAAATGCAAAAGAAAATTAGTCATTAAATATTTGTTATCTCTTAATCAGATATTCTAATTAAAGTAAAATAAGTAGTAATTGTACATATCACCTTTAAATTATTTTCTAGGTTAATAAGATAAATATATTTCAACTTAATATCTAATACTCACTACTCCTGTGTAATAGCGTAGTCCAACTACATGACCTCTCAAAGTTCCAAATAAAACTGAATCTAGCTCTTCATCACTAGTTAGGAAGTCATCTGGAGGTATAATATCTTGGAATTCAAAACGGGGAAAGAAAGTTGGATATGAGAGGCGTGGAAAATTTCCATGAGTTCCGTATTGGACAGTCTGCAAGTACTTCCAAACAGGATCTCTATTAAAAAAGAAAAAGCACAGGAAAATGATACACTATTTAACCAAAGACCATGTTATATATACAGGCCAATTGTTTTCTCATTTTACTTCGACATGTTAAATCTTTAGTGGGAACTGTTATATAAAGATCAACAGAGTGCTATGGGAAAAGCAGGAGTTGGAGTGAGTGGGGAAGGTCTCCAGGAACCCTACCTGTTCAATAATGCCTCTTCTACCCACTGGGTGAGTACTCAAAATGAAAACTCCAACAAGGGCTCACAAATCTTTTTCCTAGTGATGATTACCTATTTAAACTAAAATGTATATGATGTCTGTAATTCTAATTACACACCAAATTTCAATAAAAATTGAACTAGAAAGGACCTGCAAATATAGAACTATTATTATATGTGAAGCCATCTATACGGTTACAGATAATACATCCAGCATCCATTATTTTAATTCTCTCCAAACAGAACCCTTATTCAGGCATCCAAATCATACCATCATGGGAAGCTGACCTCAAGCCTCCCATTCCCATTGGTTTAAGGGTACCCTCAATCCTTTCATGGATAACTGTTCCAGGAAGAGGCATGTACACCAATCTGGAAAATGAAAAATAAGGGGAAGTCCACTGAGAGGCTTCCTGAAACTCTCCTAAGAACAGACAGAAGCTATTTCCCCGCGTTTTCCTTGTACACTGCGCATACCTCTGGCTCCACTGCAAATACATATTTCCAGGTATGTACATGCACATAAACTGTAAGCTACCTGGGGACAAGGGCTGTCTTAATTGGTCCTTTATTCTGAGCACATCGTCTAGCGCACATTGAGCATCTAACGGGTGCTCACTGAATAAAGCTCAGATCAGGACCCCGGTTAAAGAGCGGAGCTTTGAATCCCGGGCCCCCCACAGCCCTCCCCCCCCATAACCCCTGATATGCCCAAGCCCTGGCATGAGGCTCGCCTGAGAAGCCTCCCCTCGCCAGCCAAGGCAATGCATTTATTTCTCCCGCGGTGATATGAACCACCAGCAGGACGAATATAAGCTGCACCGGGAGCGCGAGGAGAACTCGAAGGGAACGCAGGGAAGGTCAGGTTCATTTGGGGACGCCAACAGGCCGTTACCCCTGCGCCCCACCCCCTTCGCCCCCTTCACCTCTTGAACATCCAGGACATGGCGCTGAGCGGGTAACGAACGGAACGCTTGGGCGCCCCAGATAGCTCTCGAGCCGCCTCAATACGCCTCCCTCCAGGCCCCACAGCCGAGAAGCTGAGGAGGGTAGGTTCCGAGCGCCGAAGGAAAAGCGCTCTGGTGGAAGTGAGACGCCGCGAATTTAATCAGATGTCGATGCCGTCGCCTTCTAGCAACAATCTAAGAGACCAGTGACGCTTTGTGACTGACACTGGCAAAGTCCAATCGCGAGGAAAGGGCCTACGGAAATAAACCAATCAGAGCATGGAAGGGAGGGCAACTCCGCCCCACGCAGGGATTCAAAGACTGTAGGGGGTCCCGGCTGCAGGGGCGGTTCCATCCGGGTTCTTCCCCGCCCCCGAGGCGAGCGCGCGGGAAAGCCACGCGGCCCTAGGAGTCAGTGGCGTGCGGGCGGTGTCTGCGTTTTAGGTTTGATTCCCAGCTTCAAACACAGCAGAATGACCCTCCTTTTCCATTGTTTGTCTCAGACCCATTCTTCAGGCCTGACCTCATCCTGCCTCATCCTTACCTCATCTCATGTGACCTGTAGCAGGATTTTACACTGAATAAGCTCCGCGATTTTATGAGCCCTGGAGCGACCAACGAGATACTTTATTTCATTTCCTGGGGTGAACCTCGGGTGATTGACCTCAAACTATTCATTTTCAGTGTCACTAGCGAATCTATAAGACACAACGAATTCAGGAGACTTTAATTGGAATTTAGATTTACAGAATCCCCCCCACCCCCCCCCGCTTCCATTTTCTTTTTTAAGGAAAAATTCATTTCTAGCAGTTGTTGATTGCTGGGAGTGGTGAACAGGACCAGCTACACCTGAGGCACGTGGCTGCCCATGTGAATAGGTGGAAAGAAGCTTGTTTTCCTCGAGGAACCATAGGAGGAATGGAGCTACACAGTTGGCTTTGGAGTCAGAGGAGAATCAGAAAATGTACTTTGGGGGGGTTGGCCAGCGGGCTGACTGCAACCAAAAGACTGGCAAGGCTGAGCTCTGCAGCTTGGGAGCCCAGAACAAGCTAATTCAGCTGACCTTTAAAATGGTGCAGCAGCAGCAGCACCAGAATAAGAAGCTGGTGCTGGTTTTGAATGGCACTTAGGTTCCGTGTAACTGTCAAAGAATTAAAGGGTCAAAGAGGAAATGTATCTGTGAATGTGGTCAATATTGGCACTTGCCCTTCATAGAGTGGTGCTTTTTGCACTTCCTTCAGCAGAGTATGAATAGTCAATAAGACAGTTTTTTGAAGAGGCATTTGTTCATTTTCTTAAGCTATCATCTGTAAGCATGAACTAGCAATAGAAAGAGAAATTGAATTTGCAGCAATTTATTCATTTCACTAAACATAAGGAAGATGATGAAGAAGATGAAAACAGTGGCATTTCAAATAATTTTAATTTACTTTCTTCTGGAACTATTAGATAAATGGCAATATAGTTCCATTTTTGGTGTGCCAAAATCTAAGTACGTTTTTGGAAAATATGCCAGAAAGCACTCAGACTGAAAATGTTGTATGTGTATAATCAATGAAGAAGCCATGATCATTAGACTGAAAGACAAAATTGCTATTATGAAAATACAGGTAAACCCAACTCAAGATCTGTAATTACTGCCCCATTGTTAAAGAATGCAGATTAAGGTAAAGAATTGCCATTTAAAGTCAACTTTTTTGACATTAAAGTCAACAATTTTAGTGTTTTACATTTCAGATCTAGCAGCTGAACAGTCTTTCACTTAGTCATGGCACAAAGAGGATGGTGGTGAAGGTAAGAACCGGATTCCATAGAAATTTAGGGTCTATGATAGAGTTTGTATTTTATTTTAAATGCAGTAGACCCTCAATTGTTTTAAGCAAGAGAATAACACTGTGCGTTAGGCTTTAAAAAATCCATTCTGGCAGCGCTGTGGAGATTATAGGGGAAAAACAGAAGTAGGCTGCTTAGTGAATAATTAGGAAACAATTGTGCCCAGCTAAGAGATAATGGTAGCTTGGAAAAGGGAGATGATGAAGCTAGAGAACCAACACAGTGTGCTAATGGATTTGGGTATGGATGCTGAGGGAGGGGAAGGAATAAAAAATTCCTCCATCCACTCACTTTCCAGTCACAAACACACTTTCTCATCATTTCCCGTTTATGCACATTAATCATGTCACTCTCCTGTTTGATGCTGTGAGCTTGAAATCAAAGAATGGCAGGTGTGACTCTTTATAATCTGTCCCCTACCTCCCAATCCTATCACTTCCCAACCCAGCCTGCCTATAAGAGCCTTCACTAACTTCTCTAAAAATTATGAATATTTTCATACAGACCCACAAGGCTATTCTCACACCCCACAAAATCAATAATAAATTGATCTTTGGTATCTTCTAATAACTTGTAATAATCAAATTTTCACAATTGTATACAAAAAAAAATTTTTTTTAATAATTTAACAGAATGGAATTTTGAAACCCTTGGCAAAGAAAATAAGAATCTGAATTTCCAAAAGGCCGACCGTAATACAAAATATTCCAAGTTTATGTCCTAATAGGTTCTGGAAGAATGTATGATGTTGTGTGTTTGCTTGTTTGCTTGCTTTATTCACCCGTAAGGAGATAAAGACAAAGTTCAGCGGAAGAGGAGAATTTTCAGGAATAACATAATAGAGTTCACAGAGTAAATCTTTCTTAAGCGGATCTCAGGGAAAGAGCCTGAATGCCATCACCTTAGGCCAAGCACCACAAAGGGAAGGATAATAGCCCAGTTATTTCTGGGGATCCCATTTTAAAAAGACAGCTATGCTTCATTTTCCAGAGTGTGGCCTCAAGGTTTTGCAAATCTTAAGAGTCTTAAGAGATCAGAAATGTGCCAGGGCAATAAAGGAGTAAAAGCTAATAAGGTGGCTCTGTTAAGGAGCTCAAGGGCAGCCTTTCAAAATCTTATCATAATTCCCAGTGAGCCTCCAGCACTGTGAAGGTTCAGTAGTTGGTGCCTGCTGAAGGTGAATGGAGCCCAAACATAGCCTATAGGGTAAGAGAAAGGAGAATGAATCTGAAACCTGTATCTAACTGACTTTAAATCTTAAAATGCCTGAGCAACCTGGAGGTGACTAAATTAAGTTACTTCCCATTAGGAAAACTGAAGGTATAAGATAAATTAAGATCAATAAAAAAATACAAAATTTCATCTTTGTAAATGCAGTGATCCAAATTAATACATACTACATATCCATACACATACAACTCTCAGTGACTTCACATTCATATAGTTATAGCAGATACTTCTAGCTGGTTGACTTAGAAGACTTTCATTTCTTCTTTTTACTTACATGCATGTAAAATTTTCTGTTTTGAACATGTATTGCTTTTCTGCCACAAGAAAATAATAAAAGATATAAAGTATATTAAAGAAATTATGAAGTTTTTCAAGTTTGTTTTTAATTAATGTTAGACTTAAAGAAAAGTTGCAAAATTACTACAGAATGTTCCCTCATATCTCTTACCCAACTTATTTTAACATACACAATCACAGGACAATTATCAAAATCAAAAAACATTGATACAACACTATTTCGAACTTTTTTTTTAAAAATAAGAAGACAGAGGAAATGATGGAAGATAAAATCTTTTGTAACTTAGCTATTTACAATAGAATTTTCTCAGACTTAATCAGGACCCCAACAGATTCTAAGGCAGATTTCTGGGTACAACAGCTGATAGGGCAGATGAAGTAATATATAATGAATACCAAGTAAAAGTCTTAATAATATAATGAATATCAAGTGCCTGCTTTTAAATAATAAATGCTTATTGCCATTACTATTATTGTAATAGAATTATTATCTAATTTCCTTTAGCACTTAACAAGAAGTATAGTTGATTGAAGCTTATTTCCTGGTGCTCAGCAGCTGAGTTATTCCCAAATACCAGAATAACACTGTTTCTAGAAACCATTTTCCCAGATGTGTGTCCTTGAACGTACTGAATTGTTTCATCAAGAACCAGGAGACACTCTGATGCCAACTCCCATTCTGAGAAATCTGTGGTGTTCCAGATTACAAAGGACTTTCCCAGGAGATACTAGTTTCCTCCTCCTTTAGGCCTTGACTCACTAAGTGCTCCTACTCAACAGAAGACCAGAATTTGCTAAAGAATCAGGCCTGCTTGGGATTTATCCCTTCCTTTGTGTCCTGCACAGGACGCTTTTCCAAACTTCAGGAAAGCACAACTCCGAGCCTTGGAATTATTTAGGGTTCTTGTCATGGCCATGGTGAAAGTTCTTATTTTATTTTTTTTAAAGATTTTATTTATTAATTTGACAGAGAGAGATACAGGGAGAGAGGGACCACAATCAAGGTGAGTGTGAGAGGGAGAAGCAGGGCTTCTGGCTGAGAAGGGAGCCTGATGCAGGGCTCCATTCCAGGATCCTGGGATCATAACTTGAGCTGAAGGCAGATGCTTAACAACTGCACCACGTAGGTGCCCTGAAAGCTCTTATTTTAATAATACTACAAGAATTGGTGAATGTTTTTCTGCCTTTTTTATGGCTAAAAAATTAAAAGACCAAAACTTCAACTCTAAATATACTTTGGACTTATCAAAAATACTTTTTAAAGTGTGAGAAACTTCACTGTATTAGCCAATCAGTTTAAGTCGTCAGTCATCATCATATTTTACCAAACCACTGCATCCTACAACCATAGGATTATGGTTTGTTAACCCAGAATTGGGTTTAACTTGCCATTTCCAAAAGTCCTTTAGAAAGTTAAAAAAACTGCAAAATGTTAAACACATTTCTCAAATTTAAAGAAAAAGAGTATTTGAATAGATCTTTAGAGGAATTTAATCTCCTGACCAAATAGAATTAGAAATTCCAAAATACTGAAGTTCATAAACATGAAATTTTAGGGTCAAAATATATTAATATCCTGCTTGAATTGCTAATTTTGTAGTATTTACAAATAAAATTTCCATTTCTCAAATATTTTTAGATAAGATATTGGGGTCAAAAAGAAAGTCAGATGTAACCCTAGGTGAACAGGTAGCACCCTTAGGAACTCGGTGTTTGCAGTCACCACTGTGCACTTGAGTCTGATATATGATATAACCTTGCATGGTCTTATATCCAATCTGTGCACTTTATCAGGCTAGGTTGGGCAGGTTACCCTGGGGAGTGCAGAGAGTTGGCAGTACTGCTAGTAGTGTACTCTGAGAATAAAGCCCATTATATCTGACTGCTTCTTCCTCCATAGCCCCAGGATGTACTTGTAAGCACCCACCTTCCCTGAACTTTAGCTAAATTGCTGCCGCCAGATGAAAAGGACATTGCTACCACAATGTCTTTTGGGTTCTTCTTAAAATTTTCTTGTACAAAGTACTAAGTAGGATAGTTCTCAATCTTTTCCCAAAAATCCCTCTGTTATTAAAAGATCACCTAGAACTTTATTCAGGTTGTTGTTGTTGTTATTATTATTATTATTACTTTTAAAGTTTATTTTTTTATTTGACAGAGACACAGTGAGAGAAGGAACACAAGCAGGGGGAGTGGGAGAGGGATAAGGAGGCTTCCTGCCAGACAGAGATCCCAATGTCGGACTCCATCCCAGGACCCTGGGATCAGGACTTGAGCTGAAGGCAGATGCTTAATGACTGAGCCACCCAGGTGCTCCTTTATTCAGGTTTTTAATCAAGAGTTTTTACTTAGCTTTTAACAAACTTGAATTATATATTTTGAGTAAAAATAATTTTTAAAAGCTTTTTTAAATCTATGAATTTTTATTTTAGGAGCTACGTTTACCCTTTTTTTTTTACACCAAAAATAGGTGGATAAATATTATTAGCTTTGCCAGGGGTTTCTGGCCTCGAGCCGGGAATTACAGAGGTCTACGTGCTAGACACTTGTATATACACATGCAAAAATGAATAGTACATGATAATATTAAGAATAAAAGACAGGGCACCTGGGTGGCTCAGATGGTTAGGCAGCTGCCTTCGGCTCAGGTCATGATCCCAGGGTCCTGGGATCAAGTCCCACATCAGGCTCTCTGCACAGCAGTGAGTCTGTTTTTCCCTCTCCATCTATAATCTCTCTCACTTTCACTCTCTCTCAAATAAATAAGTAAAATCTTTTAAAAGAATAAAAGACAGCGGGAAGGGGATGCCTGGATGGCTCAGTCAGTTAAGCGTCTGCCTTCAGCTCAGGTAATGATCCTGGGGTCCTGGGATCTAGCCCCACTTCGGGCTCCCTGATCAGTGGGGAACCTGCGTCTCCCTCTCTCTCTGCTGCTCCCCTGCTTGTGCTCTCTCACTCACTCTCCCTGTCTCAAATCAATAAATATTAAAAATAAAAAAGAATAAAAGGATCATGTCGGTCGGTTAAGCATCTAACTCACTCTCAGCTCAGGTCTCAATCTCAGGGTTGTGAGTTCAAGCCCCCATTGGGCTCCACACCCAGTGTACTTAAAAAAAAAAAAAGAATAAAGGATAACTAACATATGGTCTTTAAATACACAAAAGAAATACTGCATGTCTTAAATGGTTTTATAAAGCAGCAAAGTAAACAAAATGAGATACGAATCACTAAACTGCAAGGGAAATTAACAAAGCAGAGTAATGGAGATAAAAATGCCATGCTCTGGGAACTAGGAAGCGGTGTTCAGAGGCTTCATGAGCTAGGAAGCAGCTAAGCTGGAGGAAAATGACAATTTCATTTTTTAAAAAGATTTACTTACTTTAATGAGAGAGTGCATGCACAAGAACAGAACAGAGGGAGAGGGAGAGAGAATCCTCAAGCTGACTCCCTCACTGAATGCAGAGCCCAAAACAAGGCTCCATCCCAGGACCCTGGGATCATGACCTGAGCTGGACACTTAAATAACTAGGCTACCCAGGCGCCCTGGGGAATGACAATTTCAATGGGTGGGTTACAAAGGGGTCTTTAAAGCTGGAGAAAAAACAAACAAGTCAGAGAAGCAGCCAATTTAAAATATGATTAAGTGCTTATTGTGGGTAAAAGAATGTCTAAGAGACTGTATAAAACAGAGAAATGAAAATCTCACTCAACTAAATCCCAAAAGAATGCAGTTCTGAATTTCTCAATATCAATTTAATATAGATTTTGGGGTGGACTACAAAAATAACAAGAGATTAAATATTTTCTTAAACACTAAGACTTGACATGCTTTTTGTTGACGTTAATTAACCAAGGGATTATCCTGCAGTCCACCACCCAGGAATCTTCCTTAATGAATATTGTCTCCATCCAAAACAAACTATAGATCTTTGTCAGCTTATGAGGTTATGTCTTGATAAACCCATCCCATGTTGAAAATGTCTTAAGTTAAAAATGCATTTAATACACTTAACCTACATCATCACTTAAACCTAGCCTTACCTTAAACATGCTCAGATTTGTTAGCCCACAGTGGGACTGCATCATCTAACAATTTTATACTAAAGTATGGATTATCTCATATAATATGTTGAATACTGTACTGAAAGTGAAAAACAGAAAGTAAATCAGTATTAGCTGATTGCCCTTGTGATATCATCGCTAATTGGAAACTGCGGCTCACTGCCCCTCACTGCTGCTGCCACTGCCCAGTATCACGAGAGAGCATCATACTGCGTATCAGTAGCCCAGAAAAAGACCCAAATTCAGAATTTAAAGTGCAGTTTCTACTGATGTATACTGCCTTTGCACCACAGAAAAGAGAAAAAAAAAAACATTAAGTCAAACTATTGTAAATTAGGGATTGTCTGTAAAGCTAAAACAGCACAAAATAAAACAAACACAAATCCAAAACAAAACTAAAAGACCATCACAGGTCTCTTTAGCCCCTCATAATTGACCTGTGGCCCAAAAGATTTCCTCTCTTACCCCCTCCACATTAAACACACGCAAACGCCAGAAATCCACATCAACCTAAAAATCTTACTGTACTGCTAGTGTAAAACCATATGTTATTCTCATCCTCTTTCTTCTCCTCCTTCTACCTATTTAAAAAATATTTTCATTCAGAGAGCTAGGGAATCATTACAAATATTATTGCTTTAGATTTCTATTCTTTTTTTTTAAGATTTCATTTATTTATTTGACAGAGAGAGAGCGTGCACAAGTAGGCAGAGCAGCTGGCAGAGGGAGAGGTAGAAGCAGGCTCTCCACTGAGCAGGACCCCGGGATCTTGACCCCAGCCAAAGCAGACACTTAACTGAGTCAACCAGGCACCCCTAGGTTTCTATTCTTAAGGGAGTTCAAAGTCCCAAAACACAATAAAATTACATATTTTCCTTCATTTCTGAGGATTATTCCAAAGGTCTACAATCTAAATGCTCATTTCCCGATTCCAAGACTAGTGTAATGTTCTCCCTCACACCATACAACTTAAGCTAACAACTGAAAATATACACAAAGACATTAAAAGTCACAAAAAAATTGGGGAACCTGAGTGGCTCAGTCGTTAAGCATCTGCCTTTGGCTCAGGTTATGATCCCAGAGTCCTGGGATAGAGCCCTGCCTGGCTCTCACTGCTCGGTGGGAAGCCTGCTTCTCCCTCTCCCACTCCCCCTGCTTGTATTCCCTCTCTCACTGTCTCCCTGTCAAATAAATAAATAAAATCTTTTAAAAATTTTAAAATAAAAAAATAAAAGTCACACAAAAAAATCAATAGTTAAAAAAAAGCAAAAAAAACAAACAAACAAGGGGCACCTGGGTGGCTCAGTGGATTAAGCCTCTGCCTTCAGCTCAGGTCGTGATCTCAGGGTTCTGGGATAGAGCCCCACATCCGGCTCTCTGCTCAGCGGGGAGCCTGCTTCCCCACCCCCCTCTCTCTCTGCCTTCCTCTCTGCCTACTTGTGATCTCTCTCTGTCAAATAAATAAATAAAATAAAATAAAATAAAAAAAACACCCTCCCCCAAACCTATATGTGGCATCACACTAATAGGCTAAACTTAGCTAAAGACACAAAAATTTACTTGTTTTACTTGTAACTATGGGCATCTTAGGAAGTACTTGAGAAATTAACAGTTTATTAAAATAGGGTAAAAATTTCAGGTGGGAGCAGAAAACTAAAATCACATTATATTCTACTAGAAGCCTTGGTCCTGACTGTACTCCTTGCCAGGCCCCTGCCTGAAAGTCAATCCTTCACCTTTCAACTCCAACTTCGGTGGCTCTGGGAAACCTTTCTCACCTACTTGCTTCTGCTCAGCGCAGCCATTACAATACATGCCCTTCTACTCACGCTATTTTGTTAGTTTGCTTGTTAGCCCTTCCCAGATTGTGAGCTCTGGAAAGAATTAACCCTTTCCAGTAGGAAGGTCAGACTGGAGCCTCGATTAAAAAGCAGAGCGACGAACAGTCGCCGTGCCCGCCCGCCTTCAAGCTGCACCAATCCAAACCTCAGGTGACAGCCAGCACGTGCCTACTCCGCACCGGAGCTAGCACCAAGGTCCAGAGCGCATTGCGCATGAGGAGTTGGGCATGCGTGTTTGCAGTCCAAAAACTACTAATCCCAGAATCCTCTGGGAAAGCATTTTCCTTATCCAGGACTGGGTTTCCCAGAAAGCTCTGCAGGGCTTCAGTCAGTGTTTGGAAGCGTTTCTTTCATCAGAATACAAAGGGCGGAATTAACCGGTGTGTTGGGGTGTTTCCTTCTGCCACGGGAGCCAGAGCCACGGAGACAATCCCTAGCTTTCCCAGGATGGCTTCAGCGAAGCCTATTTGAGGCTTGTCACAGTTTGTTAGACCATAGTGTCATTAGAAGTTCCAAGAAATCGACATTTTGGAAGGAGTGGAAAGGGGCGGGGAGACAGCCACACCGGACCCTGCTTTGTGCCAAGCAACGGCAGATGGCTTAGGACTGCTAGGTCTTCTCCACTCACACTGGCTGAGATGGTATCTTTTTTTTTTTTTTTTTTAGATTTTATTTATTTATTTGACAGAAAGAGATCACAAGTAGGCAGAGAGGTAGGCAGAGGGAGAGGGGAAAGCAGGCTCCCCGCTGAGCAGAGAGCCTGATGCCGGGCTCAATTCCAGGACCCCGGGATGATGACCCCATCAGAAGCCACTGAGCCACCTAGGCACCCCCTAAGATGGTATCTTGGTTCCCAGAAGCCCCGTGTCCTGGGAGTCACACTGGTGGCTACCAGGCATCTGCTGCAGAAGTCTTGGTAGAGACAGTGGAGCTGCTGGCTGTTTTCTGTCTCAGTCTCAGTCTCATTCCCGGGGAAACTACGTAAACGGGACCCAGACCTCCCTTCTCCCCTGTTCCTGATCTTTAGTTCCACTCCATTTCTGCTTCAGAGACTCAGTTCTGCCAGTTTATGTGCAAGTATCCACCCCACCCCTTCTCCCCACCTCCAGCACCTAAATCGTCAGCCTCTATAGTCCAACACTGATATCCTACTTTCTCTCAGACTCTACAGTCCCATACTTTTTGCTAGTATCCTGGCATCATTTAGTGTTACCTCATACTGAGCATGACATCTCTAGTGCCCTTTTAGGCTCTGGTGCCCTATTAGGTTGAGGCTCCAAGTTAGCCAGGGGTTTTCCGAAGCGTGCTGGCGGAGAACAGTTCTGTACTTGGGCTTCAGTTTCCCCGCTTGATGTGAAGCCTGTTGGACTCAGGACAGAGAAGAGATGTGTGTATCAAGATGAATCATCGCCTACCGATGACGGAAACACCTTACATTATGCCTTATTCTCACTTGGAAAATGGAGACAGTTATTATCCTTAACCAGAAGGCCCAGTCAATGACTTTCCTAGCCAACAGTGCAAACGTTGCCCTCTACCCCAAAGAAGAAACAGAACTCTAGGACATAGAAGAAAGAGATTATTTCTCCTCTGGTGGTGCTTGCACTGGGAAGTTAAGATGGGCCACTCTGGGGAGGATGACTTTGAAAGGAAGGGGAAGTTGGAGGACCAATTACATTTCAGTTCCACAGCTACCAATGGTTTTCTTGTGTGCTCTTGGTTAGCTTACTTCCTAGACCTAAAGTTCCCTTTCTAGATATATGTGTTTGTGGTAGAGGGGCACAGAGGTGGGGGGGGGGGGAGATAGTCCTCATTGACACCTTTTCCCAGTGTTTAAAACATTCTTATCCCAAGTAGATTATTTTAGATTCTAATCACACCACCAGGGGGCACTATTGACTGTCTGAAGACCAAGACCGCTTAGTTTACAATTTGAACAGCCCTGTTAACTGTTGTCATAGTTTTTAACACGAATTACTTAGAAAAATGAAACAACGTCCCAGATAAAGGCATCGATTTATTTAGCACCACAAACTCACAAGGAAAACCAGTCTGTTAAGCCAGAGGTTCCCAACTTTGTTTCAGATTGGAATCTTTAAAAGATACTGATTGCCGAGGCGTCTGGGTGGCTGGTCTATTAAGAGCCTGCCTTTGGCTCAGGTGGTGATCCCAGGGTCCTGGGATGGAGTGCCATGTCGGACTCCTTGCTCAGCAGGGAGCCTGCTTCTCCCTCTCCTCCCCACTCCTGCTGTCTCTCACTATCTCTGTCTCTCTCTCAAATAAATAAAATCTTCAAAAAAAATATGCTGATTCCTGGCCCCTGTCTTCAAACATTCTAATTTCACTGACAAGGGTCACAATGTGGGCATCAGTACTTTTAAAAGCTCCCCAGTGATTCTAATGTGCAGTAAAATTTGGGAACTGTGGTCTTCAGTCGTCTTCTCAGTTTTAAGAAAGGAGTGTGAATCTGATCTAAGCTTTGTGTGTTATCAACGTCAGAGGAGAAAAGCAGGGGTCCTCAGGGAAGCAGTTCCAGGAATGCAGCTCTGCTGGAAACAACGCCAGCCTCTCTGTGCTATTTAGTATTTCCTGGAACAAGAGCCTTACTGGAGTGACCAAGGGAATTAAGTTGAAAATTGATAATAATAGTAGCTTTTGCTTACTAAGCTTCTATAATGTGCCATGTCTTACCCTTAACAGGTTTTTGCTCATTTAATCTTGAGGATAAAAAGCTAGAACCTGTCATTATTTTCATTTTACACATGAGGAAACTGAGTCACAGAATGGTTAAATAATTTGCCTGGGATCACACAATACAGCTAGTCAGTTGCAAAGCCAAGGTTCAAATCCAGACAGTCTGTCTGCAAAAGCACAAACTCTTAAACACCGTGCTATTCTACTTCCTAATCCACAAATAGTGAATTTTTTCCTTTTCTCCCCACTTGGTCTATGTTCCCTCCATTAGTGTTCACACCCATGTTCATCCCCTCTTCATTTTCCACTCCCATCTCCAAGGCCTACATTTCTGGCCATTGTTCATTTTCAAGTCACTCAAGTTTCTAGCCCTACATCACACTGCGTACTCGGAGGAGATAGGAAGATATAAAATTTTCTTACTATGTGGCAGGCCCTTCACTAAAAACTTTATGTATATTATCTCAAATGAAGCTTACAATAACAGTGTTGCAGTTGAAGAAATCAGCTTAGTGAGGTAAAGTAACTTGTTCAGCTGTTTGGCTTGGTTTTAGGCTGTTCTGACTTTACTCAGGGCATTTCCATTTGTCTTACAGGTCTCAGTAAGTATTTATCAAAAAAAAGGGAAAAAAGAAGCACCACAGTGGCTCAGTGGCTAAAGTGACTGCCTTCGACTCTGGTCGTGATCCCAGAGTCCCAGTATCTAGTCCGCATCAGGCTCCCTGCTCAGTGGCAAGTCTGCTTCTCCCTCTGATCCTCTCCCCTCTCCTACTCTCTCTAACTCACTCTCTCTCAAATAAATAAGTAAATACATTTTTTAAAAGAAAAAGGAAAAAAGGGAAGAAACAAAGGAAAGAAGGAGGGAAAGAGGGAAGAAAGAAAAGGGAAAGAGATTTCCTCTGTTAAAGAGGATGAATTCCCAACTTTTGCATCAACTTGGATGGGACTGGAGGAGATTATGCTGAGTGAAATAAGTCAAGCAGAGAGTCAATTATCATATGGTTTCACTTACTTGTGGAGCATAAGGAATAACATGAATGAAATTAGGAGAAGGAAAGGAAAAGTGAATTGGGGGAAATCAGAAGGAGAGATGAACCATAAGAGACTGTGGATTCTAGGAAACAAACTGAGAGTTTTGCGGGGGGAGGCGGGGGGTGGGAGCCTGGTGGTGGGTACTAAGGAGGGCATGGATTGCATGGAGCACTGGGTGTGGTGCATAAACAATGAATCTTGGAACACTGAAAAAATAAAATTAAAAAAAGAAAAGAACTAAAAATACATGTATTCATGTAATACATTTACACTTTTAGGACATAATTTGATAGAATTTTAATCATGTTGATTTTTTTCAAAGTCCTAAACTAACTAACATGATAGCAAGGTACAATCTGCCTATGAACATGCTGTGTGTGGATAACAACTCCATAACTGAACCATTGCTATCACTTTCATGTGTTTGTATATATTGTTATATTTTATAAACTTAGCTCATCTTGGAAATCTGAATTTACTCCATAAATCAGGAGACTATTCATGGACATAATACAGTTACGTCTTACTCATGTTTTAGTGAATGAAGGTGAAAGTAAAGTAGTTTGAATATTTGCAAAAAAAAAAAAAAGATAGTATTAATATTACAGAACAGGTCCAAATTCCTTTAATCTGAACCTGAGTGAAGAGGTGGTTTTCCTAACATCATTCCACCAGGATGGAATTCTGAAGCACCATTTCCCTTTGGCTTGTATCTTTTTCTGGGTATGTATCTTGTGTTCCCAGCAAAGGAGAGAGCTCTATGTTTCACACTCCCTCACTTCACTCAGCACATTGGCTTGTATGTCATAGATGCAAAAAATCAACAGTGCTTTTAGATATGGCTGACACTTCATCTTGCCCACTCCCCTCAGTCTGCAGCTGTGGAAACTCAGGTCTAGGGAGACTGAGGGTTGGCACCAAGACCACAGTTAGTTGTAAAGCTGGGGTTAACATTGACTATGGGCTGAATGCTTTTGGCACTCTTCCAAACTCAATAAATATTTGTTGATTTGTAGGTTGATTTATTTTAATGTCAAAATGACCTGTATTGTGATTGGTACATTATATATTTAGAGACTTGGAACTATTTCATGAGGTAGTTACCGCTATAAATAATTTTGGGTTGTAACACCCTTTTAGATTCATGCAGCCAGTTTGCTGAATGGTTCTCAAAGTTTGGTCTGGAGATCAGTAGCATTAATATTGCCTAAGAATTTGTCAGAAATGCAGTTTCTCTGGTTACTGCAGACTTGCTGAATTGGAAAGTGGGAGTGAGGCATAATAAAAAGTGTTTTAACGAGTGCCCAAGGAATATCTGATGGACAGTCAGGTTTGTGAGCCACTGGTTTAGTGTGAAGTGTCTGTTTGGTTTAAGAAATATATATAACCCTAAGAGACTCTTAATTTCAGGAAACAAACTGAGGGTTGCTGGAGGAGAGGGGCGTGTGAGGGATGGGGTGTCTGGGTGATAGACATTGGAGAGGGTATGTGTTGTGGTGGGTGCTGGGCGTTGTGTAAGACTGATGAATCACAGACCTGTACCCTTGAAACAAATAATACATTATATGTTAATCAATTGAATTTAAATTTAAAAAGAAATATATAACCAATGAAAACTCTCTAAAGATTTTGTATAATACTCTAAAAAAAACCCCAGATATCCTATTTATATATTACCTTGATTAGGACTTGTCTGGCCCAGAAATAAGAAAATGGTAACTGAAAATATTTTGTTAACAACTCAGTTTTTACTATAAAAACATTCTCCAGAATAAATCTTTCTGAAAAGATAAGGAATTAGACTCTCATGACAAAAGCAGTGCAAGGCCAATAATTGCAAGTTTATGTGTTTAACAGGTACATCTTCTTAAAAAAATTAATAGAGGTAGTTCATAGAAAATTCTGTTAGTTCAGAGTTCATAGAAAAATAAAGTTAACTCATGAAATAGGTATATTAATACTAGGTATAGTTAATTTATATATATTTGCCTGTGTGGGAAAAAGGGAACATGTTCTTAGAATGTTTGAATCTGAGAGGTCTGTGATTATTTAGGAAACAGTTTTCATACCATTTCATCAATAACCTAGCTCAGTAGAGGATGCTACCAATTCTTTCAAGCTAGGAGTCATTTTACATAAGGAAATTCCAAAAAAGGCCACTCTTGAATAAGATAGAAGCTGAGTGAGCTAGGCATAACCCAGTGTGGAAGTCACCAGAAATGTAAATTGTCCCTTTGAGCAAAGGAGGCATCAATTCCATTAGCCCTGCCTTATTGGTAGTGCTAAAGGTAGTGATGGAAATGTATGTTTGTATGTGCACGCATACATATGTGTGTGGCATTAGGTATAAGGAGAAATTTTCTTTAAGGAAATTGGGACCTGTAGCCCAGAGGACTATTCTGAGAATGTTGTGAGAAACTGCAACCTTTGGAAATCACCCATTTTGTTATTTACTGTTACTCCGTTTGTTTTGTTTTCCTAGTATTAGTTCGGAGCAAATATATTCAAAATCCAGAGTACCAGAAGATTGATTTTAGGAGTAGTCCTACGGGAGAAGGAATCCCAAGGCCAAGAGTGGGTAGGGAGGTATCCCAGTGACAACACTGGCCTGGCTGGGCCTCAGTGAAGGCATTGGCATGAACAAACCAAAGGGCCCATGCAGATGTTCTTTTGTGGTCATGCGTGACATTCAGAAAATGGGCATTGTAAGGACCTATTTAGCCAGAGCGATTTTATCTCGGTTAAACAGTGATTTTGTTGTTTATGCAGTAAAACTTAAACTGGCCCTGACCCCCCCCCCCCCTCAGGGGACTTACTTAAAAGCAAGTCTGGGAAACTAGTAAAATATGGTAGACCAGTCCCAGATAACAGAGCCCAAATACAAGGGCAGGTCAGGTCAGGTGGAGATAACAGAGCTGGAAAGCAGGGATGAGTCAGGCCAGGTGGAGACATCCAATCAGTGGATCGAGCATACTGTCTCCCTAGCTACCAAGGAGTGTAGGGCCCGCCTTTTGGGCGCCAATTCTTTTTTTTTTTTTTTTTTTTAAGATTTTATTCATTTATCTGACAGAGAAATCACAAGTAGGCAGAGAGAGAGGGGGAAGCAGGCTCCCCACCGAGCAGAGAGCCCGATGTGGAGCTCAATCCCAGGACCCTGGGATCACGACCGGAGCCGAGGGCAGAGGCCCAACCCACCGAGCCACCCAGGAGCCCCTTTAATTTTATTTATTTATTTGACACACAGAGAGAGAAATCACAAGTAGGCAGAGAGACAGGCAGAGAGAGAGGGGGGAAGCAAGCTCCCTGCTGAGCAGAGAGCCTGATTTGGGACTTGATCCCAGGATACTGAGATCATGACCTGAGCCGAAGGCAGAGGCTTACCCCACTGAGCCACCCAGGTGCCCTTGGGTGCCAATTCTGACCAAGGTGATAGGCTAGTTCAAATTGCTACTATGGGGTGAATTGTAATTCAACTGGCCACCTGTGTGTGACCTAGCATGACTGTGCAGCTTTCTCTGTGTGTGTGGCAATCTCATTGGCCACCTGTGTGGGGCCAGGCTCAACCACATGGCCTTTGCTCTATAAAAGCTAGTCTGTGAGGCTGGGAGTGGCTCGCTCTCTCTGTAAGAGGCGGCCCGGAACGGTCGGTTTGATCCTCCATGCTTGGCGCGAAAAAAGCTTTACTTGACCTTCGCTTTGTATCAATTTCTCTCCTTTGATCACGGACCTAACAGGAATAAAGGTTGGCTTTGGTGGCAACTTGACATACAAGCAGTTGCTGCCCGGCTTTCTAAACTAAGTATCATTCACCCTTTCTTTAAAGCCCATAACAAATTCTGGATACCAATATACTTTGGGTTGCTGTAGAAATCCACAAGCTCTGCTTTAATAACACTTAGTATTTTACATTTCTAGGATGGTTTGTCTACCCTTTTGCCCTAATGAATTGTTCTCTTTAAGCAAAAATCCACAAAAAGACATGAGGTGATATATCAGTAATAAATTCTGGGCTGGGATATTTTGTTCCTTTAGATAAGTTTTCCTGAGTGAAAATTCCCAAAGATGTTCTCTGGATATTCATGTTTTTTTAAAACATGAACAGTATGGATGGTTTGACTTCTATATTTTTAAATTGAATGAATAAAATAACTATTGAAATAAAATGTCCCATTTAAGCAAAACAATGTGAAAGACCCTACACGTTTTTTTGCAGTGAGGAATTGGGACATAGAGATTAGATGAACATCTGCTGTGGATAGTCCCGTTTAAGTCTCATACTCTACTCTGTGCTCAGTGGGTCTGGAAATATTAACAGAAAAAGGAGGAAAGTCATGGAGATCAAAGAGGGAGACCAACTCTCTTATAGCAGAGAATTAAAAGGATTGCACATTACGTGGAAGGGGCTCAAAAATGAGGATGGTGCAAAGAGGCACTGCTTTGCATTCTTCCTGGTCCCCACCTTGATGTTGTAAGGACCTATTTAGCCAGAGCGACTCCATCTTGGGTAAATAGCCATTTTGTTGTTTGTGCAGTAAACTTAAATTTACTCTCCCCCCCCAGAGAAACTTACTTAGAAACAAGTCCGGGAAACCAGTAAAATGTAGTCGGCTAGTTCCTGATAACAGAGCCCAGAATACAAGGACGAGTCAGGCCAGATGGAGACATCTAATCAGTACAAAGTACTGTTTGTAACAGTGAGAAGGTCTTACCCAAACCAAAATGACTCCATCTTGGGAAGGACAACCATCTTATTATTTACACTGAATATGTTAATTGACTAAGCCTTCCCCAAAAGTACTGTTTGTAACAGTTCCTGGTATGGGGTAATCTTGAATAACACGTCACCAGACCAGATGAAACTAGCCAATCAACGAGACACACAAACCCGGTGGGTTGAGATACCAAGATACGGGTTACAGTTTCACCCAATAAAAGGTAGCCTGTAAGATTGGGAGGGGTCGCTCTCTTAAGAGGCAGCCCTGACCCGTCAGTCAGTCGATTCTTGAGCCTGTAAGCTGGGGGTGGTTCCTCTCTTCGGAGACGACCCGGCCGGTCAGTCTGACTTCTAATGCTTGGCATAGAATAGAGCTTTGCATAACTTTGACTTTGTTTCAGTCTCATTCCCTTGGCCGATCAGTCTGATTTCTAATACTTATCATAAAATAAAGCTGTAAATAACTTTCACTTTGTCTCAGTCTCGTTTCATTTAATAACGGACCTAACAATGTGTCTCTAGCTTATTAGATTCACCAGTCCTGAAATGTAGAAACTAATCTCCAATTTTGCAGGCTGAAGGACAGCCAATCTAACTTCACTCCCCCTTTCCAGTCTATTAACAAATGTTGGGATACCAGCAAATGGAAGGGGCACCCATAGCACAAGAATGGGTTGACCGATAAATGAAGTGCATGGAATGATTTTGAGAGCAATTCTACATTTCTGTAGAAGCCAGCAAACTGATCCAAACATTAAAAGTAGTAATATTCACTTGAGTAAGAGATTATGATCTTGCCATCACTTTATTGTCTGAGTAATAGTCGCTGAATACTGTAACTTTGCACATGCTGGGGTCTAAATGCCAGACCACCTGTGGAGATGAGGATGCCTCGTAAGGTCCTGGCAGTCTTCCGAGAGAGCTCTGCAGCTGGAACCCACTTTTTCTTGAGGCCTCTAAAATTCCTATTAATAACAAAGACTCTATTAAAATAATATGTCTTCTATGGGCACCTGTGTGGCTCAGTCGGTTAAGTACCCAACTCTTGATTTTGGCTTGGGTCATGATCTCAGGGTGGTGAGACTGAGACCCATGAAGGAAGATACTCTCTCTCCCTCTCCCACTGCTCCTCCCCACTGCTCTCTCACTCTCTCTCTTACATGCTCTCTCTCCCTTTCTAAAACAAAAACAAAAAAAAAACAACCCTGTCTTCTAGAGTCATATTTGTGATTATCACTCTTGCTTTCCACAAACCCATAAAGAAGAAAAGTGAGTCTACATGGTCTGGATGGTATGTTATACACAATGTCAGGGAAGTAATATTAGGGAGAACCTAAAAAGCAGCAAGACAGTAAGTCATGGCAAGATCTGGGAACAAATTCTAGGTGCAGAAAACAGCTAAAATCCCATGAGAACAAGCAGGGGATTTTTAGGGAACACAGAGAGGACTTCTATGTTTATGGCACAATGAAAGAGAGTGGTAGGAAATGAGGTGGGAGAGAGATAATGAGGTTGACCAGATAATATAGGGCCTTGCAGGCCAAGCCGGGAAATATTAGTTTTGATCTGAATACCATGGAAAGCCACTGGAATGTTTTGAATGACACTGTTTCTCTTTTATTTAAAAAAAAAAAATTAAAAAAGCATTTAGAATTTTTAAATATTTTCCAGAACATAGCAAATATCTTAGAACACATTATTTACCAATGAACTCCAAGCCACATCATTCTTATTTTAAATTCTTTTTTGGGATGACATATTTTATTTTTTATTAACTTATTTTACTTAAATTAGTTAACATACAGTGTATCATTAGTTTCAGATTTAGAGTTCAGTAATTCTCTTATTTTAAATTCTCAAAGAAATACTTATGAAATACCGTCTATATAATTGATGTTCATACATGAGCTTTGCTTTGCAATTATGCAATAATTTGCTAATTAATGAGTTAATTAGCAATTTGATTTGGGGTAAGTCTCTTAGCTGTTACACATCTTGTAGTCTTTAAAAAAATGCCACGTATTGAAAGTACACAGTCTGACATGCTATAACATATGTATTCACCCATAAACCTATTACAAAAGTCAGGATAATGGACAAATCTATCATTCCCAAAGTTTACTCCTGCTCTTTTTTAATCTATCATATCTCTGCCCCTCACTGAGACCCAGGCAACCACTAATGTCTGCTACTATAGTTTGTATTTTCTAGAATTTTATTTAAATAGAATCATTTATATCAATAGTACATTCTATTTTTGTCTGGTTTCTTTCATTCAGCATAATTATTTTGAGATCTAGCCATGTTGTTGTATGTATCAACAATTCATTCCTTTTCATTGCTGAGTAGTATTTCATTGTATGGCTAAAACAAAATTTGTTTACCCATTCATCATTGATGGATATTTGGGTTGTTTTGGTTTTTGACAGGTACACAAAAAGCTGCCATAAGAATGTGTGTACAAGACCTTTTAAGGATATATGCTTCAGTTCTCTCGGGTAAACACCTCTTGGGTAAACACAAGTGTAGAATGGTTGGACTGTATGGTTGGCATATGTCTAACTTTCTAAGAGACTGCCAAACTATTTCAAAAGTTGTTATACCATTTGACAGCCCCATCAGTTTCTCCATACCCTCACCAACATTTGTTATGATCAGTCCTTTAAATTTTCATTACTACAATAAATGTAGAGTGATCTCTCATGGTAGTTTTGACTTGCATTTCCCTAAGAACTAATGTCATTGAGCACATACTGGAATCTTAATGCCCAATGTGATGGTGTTAAAAGGTAGGGCCTTTGAGAGGTTATGAGGTCATGAGAGTGGAGCCCTCATTAATGGGATTAGTGTTCTTATATAAGAGATCCCACAGAGCTCTCCACAACCTCAAAGAGGACCCTAACCCTACTATACACCAGCACCTTCATCTTAGAATTCCCCAACTCTGCAACTGCGAGAAATAACACTCTGCTGCTTATAAGCTGCCTAGTCTGTGGTCTTTTGTTCTAACAGCCCAAATGGATGATGACAGTGGCTATCCATGAGCCCAGGTAACAGGCCTTAGGAAAAACCAGAACTGCAGGCACTTTGATCTTGGACTTCCGACCTCCAGAACTGGGGGGAAAAATTCTGTTTAAGCTATCCAGTCCGTGCTATTTTATCATGGCTACCCTAGCAGACTAATACAGCCTCCCATAAGGAAATCTAGGTGTGCCTACTGCTGCCCCTGCATTTGTAACAGGAATATAAGCAGGCAACTCCTCTTTATAGCTACTGACATATATAGAAACCAACCACATCCCCCACCTTCCCCTGGCTAGCATGTCTACTGGCTATGACTCTTAAACGAGCCACGCTTATTTAAGGCAGAGTTGGCAATCTCTAGAAGGGATTGGGGTTCCAGGCTGTGAGCAAATATCACTTCTTTCTCCAAAACATTTTTAATGTAGGTGAAATTACAATAAAATTTTAAGTTTAGTCTTGAAATTTTAATTTAGTACTGGAATTGTAATTTTCAGTCTTGAGGGAGGAACTAAAAAAAGGACACACATGGCTTGTGTTTGTGGAGAGGGGTGTTCATGAGTGTTGTATCTGAATGAGTAGTTGTAAGCAGCTGTTAGTTTGTTTTCTATAGGAGCATCTATGAATTTTCAACCCTAGGTTGTGATTTCCTTGTCCAGTTCTTTGTCTCACTTAGTTTGGTGAATGGCTGTATCCCAAAAAGTCCCTATTGGTTGGGTTAGGTGAAGGACAGTAGGATACTACTAAGGGGTACTTTAGTCATCTAGATGGCAAAGGAAATGGAGGTATAATTTCAATAGATGTTTAACCTCAAACCAATTGCACTTAATTTGTAAATTCTTCCAGGAAAAAAATTCATGAGGGTGAGAACTAGAAACTGACCAAAGGAAAATTTGCTCTTCAGGGACGCCTGAGTGGTTCAGCGGTTAAACGTCTGCCTTCCGCTCAGGCCAGGATCCCAGGGTGCTGGGATCCAGTCCCACTTCAGGCTCCCTGCTCAGTCTGTGCTCAGTCTGCTTCTCCCTCACCCTCTGCTGCTCCCCCTGCTTGTGCTCTCTCTCTCTGTCAAATAAATAAACAAAATCTTTAAAAAAATTTTTTTTTTTTTTTTTTAGTTTTGTCCCTACGTAAGTAAGGGGACACTGAAAGTAAGAGAACATCCCACAAGCCAAACTTACATATATTATTTTCTGGATAAATTGTACAGAGTAGCTCTAAGGCTCACTTCATCTACATGTACGGGGGTGGGGGGTGGTTAGTTTTTAGTTGGGATTGCAACTATGAGCTCCACCTTGAGACATCAGGAATGGATACAGGATACAGATTAGTTTTAGGAGCACTTGACTGAGAGTTAAGTGGATTTCACCCCTAGTCATTCCATTCTCTGAGGCTCAAACTAATCTTTTATCAAATACACGGAGTTCACTAGGTGATGTCCACCGTTCTTCCGTAAATAAATAAATAAATTTCCTTTCTCCACCCCTCCCTTCCTTCCTTTCTTTTTGCGAAGCACATTCTAAGTGTTGTTCTTTCCAATGAAATCATTCCAGGATTTTGGAACAACTCTTCAGAGTGTTTAGCCCAGTGTGGAGCCTTGTGCACTACACTTCACCTCTCACAGCCCTCATCTTCCTGAAGCTCAGAGGCTTTGGCGCCAGGGTGGGGCGGGGGGCTGGGGAGTACAAAATGGTACAAGACAGCAGATAATCAAATGTTGAGACGTATTCAAGGGCCTACACATCTCGTCTAGCCCAGTGCAGTAATGTGAAATGACGAAAAAAAAGGACACAGTGGTCTTTGCGCCGCCAACCGCCGGGCGCCGAGCAGCGGCCGGCACTACAGGGTTGGGTCAAAGGCCCGGGGACAAGAGGCCCGCGGGGCGCAGGCGCACCGGGCGGAGGCGACTGTTCCCCGGACCCCAACCTCGCCTCGTAACAGCCTCTTTAAGAAGGGGAGCCGCAGGCAGCCCGGGTGACGCTCACGTGACTCGGCTCTGTGCAACTGCTGGCGGAAGTGGTCCAGCCTCTGCGACCCGAGCGGGGTCTCCGGCGCCCCGGGGGGCGTGCAATCTGAGCGGACAGCGCCGGGCTGCCCCGGAGCCGGTGGTCGGGATGGTGCAGCTCTACAACCTGCACCCGTTCGGGTCGCAGCAGGTGGTGCCCTGCAAATTGGAGCCCGAGCGGTTCTGCGGCGGAGGACGCGACGCGCTCTTCGTGGCGGCAGGCTGCAAGGTGGAGGCTTTCGCCGTGACCGGACAGGAGCTGTGCCAGCCGAGGTGCGCCTTCTCCACGCTCGGCAGGGTGCTGTGCCTGGCCTACAGCGAGGCCGGTGAGTAGCAGCGAGGCCAGGGGGAGCCCGGAGCCCGGCTTGGGGCCTCCTTCCTAGAGGACTCAGCGTCCCCGGCGGTACTCTGGGTGGGGAAGAGACTTCCCGGAACTTGCTGGAGGGTCTCGCGGGATCTGGCTACTGATTACTGAAGGCGAGTAGAGCCGTGCGGTTGTCGTGGCAACCACAGGTGCGCGCTGGCTTCTAGCGGACGGGGGTCGCGTCTGCTCGCTCTTACCTCCCTGGCTCGCCGGAAAGGTTCTACTCACCCGGACACTTAAAAACAAACAGTGCAACTCCAAAAACCCCAAACTCAGAAGTATAGAAAATCTCACTGACAAAAGTAGGGAGAATAGTATACTGAATCCCAGATACTCCCAGCTTCACCAATCATGCCAACTTATGGCCAATTCTTTTACATCTATACTTTTATCCACTTCTTGTCGGTTTTTGAAAGTTACATTATATGCTGGTTTTTAAATCTATGTAAGTGGAACTCAAGTCATAAACTCCTCTCTCCCACCCAAAGCAGTACAGCAGCCTCCACTACCCATTTCCCACTGAAATATGAAGCAGTACCAAAGAACTACTAGAGGTGGGTATATCTCTATCTTAGAAAAATCCAACATTTAAAAATAGGTGGTACTTAAGATTACAGAAGCATTTACCATAGGCTTTTTAAAAACTGCTTAATAATGCCCTTAAAATTTGTTTCCTCCTTCTCAAGAGGGATATAAAGGCATAAACTGCAGTATTTATGGTAGAAAAGCCCATGGTTCAGGGGCTTATTAATGAAGTAGAAAACATGAACTTGGAGGATTGGACATCTCTTTCTAATTCCTACTCTGTCTGCTACTGGTTGGATGTGAGTTGTAGAAACTTTTGGGTCTCAGTCTCTGTTTAAAAAAAAAAAAAGTTGGAATTACTAGATTAGAGATTTCCAGGCATTGGGATTTTTGTGGGTCCATAAAAAACTATGGGGCTATCATTATACTTAGTATCTGACTGTTCATTTTGTCCAGTAAAAATATATATTTTTAAAAGTGAAAAGCCCTGCTATTTACTCTAACCAAAGAGAAAAAAGCATTTAGTCCTAAACATTGGATATCTTTGCTTTATGAGCAACTTACTATGCTGTTATTTTTTTCTTTTTGACTAGTGAAGACATCAACAGAAGCCTGCATTGATTCACAGATAATGTTTGAAAACCACTCATTAGATCAGCAGATGATTCTGATTTTGGAATTTAGTAGAAATACTTCTCAATCATTTGTCAATATTGGTGGTTTTCCCCATCCCACCCCCCTTTTAAATATGGAAGTTCTTGCCTTCAAGAGCTCTACTGAATGGCAAACTCACCAGTCTCAAGGTGTGATGTGTGTGTGTGTGTGTGTGTGTGTGTGAGAGAGAGAGAGAGAGAGAGAGAGAGAAAGAGGCAGAGACAGAGAGACAGACATATTTACATGATCTGCCCCATTCTTCCAAACGGACAATTATTCTAGATTTGGAAGTGGCAGGCATTAGGTAAACCTCTAGTTTTCTTCCCCATCAGTAGTAGTGATTATTGGGATCCTTGATATCACTACCTGTGCTTCGGAATCACCTGGGGGAGCTTGAAAATATGCTAATGCCTGGACCACAACCACAGAGAAACTGTCCGTTTCCTGGGGTATGCCCCAGCATTGGGGTGAGTCTGATATTTAGACAAGATTCAGAACCACTGACCTAGTGTCATACTGGTTCCTGTAGGCAGTAAGTAGCATGGTAACCTTATTAATGAGGCCTTGAAAAACAAAGACTTTTTATAATCAAGTTGGTTGTCCTAAAGAAAGTTCAGGAGTCATGTGCTATGGCATTAGCATGAGTCAGACAGCTCAAGGGTAACTTTGAGTCCTCAGCTTGAAGACTAGGTATAACCCCTGGGTACAGCTTCTATTAACCCACACATAGCTGACTCCTAGCTATGCTGGTACCCAGATAACTTGTCTTCCACTTCTCAGGTAGCTTTTTCTTTGGTCTCTTTCCTCCCATCCACAGTAATTTAGACATGGGGACTCCAGCTGAACGAGCCTAATGTCTTTCTCTGTAGTGAATCTCCCCCAGTCAGAAACAGAATGAATCTTACATCAGTCATTTATATTTACTGTAATTGCTTTGCAAATCTTACCCAAGTAGAAAACACTTCCTTTCCTTTCTCTTTTTTCTTTTCTCTTCTTCTTTTAAGATTTCATTTATTTATTTATTTGAGAGAGAGAGTGCCCGAGAGAACAAGTGGGAGGAGGGGCAGAGGGAGAAGCAGACTCAACCCAAAGACAGATGCTTAACTGATTGAGCCACCCAGGTGCCCAATATTTTCATTTTTTAAAATCTCTAATTAGCAGGATGCTATTATCCCTTTATAAAATTTGGAGGTGTTAGGGAGAAAGAAAGTAGGTAGAAATTTTTAAGGATAGAGGGCCCTGACATTATCATCAGTCAGAGAGAGAGCCAGCGAGCACAGGCAGACAGAGTGGCAGGCAGAGGCAGAGGGAGAAGCAGGCTCCCTGCCGAGCAAGGAGCCCGATGTGGGACTCAATCCCAGGACTCTGGGATCATGACCTGAGCCGAAGGCAGCTTCTTAACCAACTGAGCCACCCAGGCAAACATTATCATCAGTAATGGAAACTTCATTTAGGCTTTGTGTGTGAAGTGAGGAAAAGGAGACCTGAGAACTCACTGCTCTCAAAGGAGAAAGACCTGGTGGCCAGGGATGAGTGCAGCGTAGGGAGCTCTGGTGCAGGACATTTGTTTATGGGGTTTCTGAAGGTGGTGGGGCTGGGAGGACAAGACCACATGGCTCTCACTGCCTGTTCTTTAGCATGTGTCTTAAATGACTCTGTCTATTACATCCCCCCAAACCCTACTCTCTCTTTACTTTTCTAGAACCATAAAACATATTTTGAATGCATTGCATATTATTTCTACCTTCTGATGTCAATTTTGTCATAGGAGCAACCTTTTCCTTAATCTGGTATTAGTGTTAGCCAGGTTTATGATCTTGCTATATAAAAGGAAGTTTATTATTTTAAAAAAATCAATAATTTCAGTTTAAGAATAAATATGAGAATGATTTTTAAATCTACTTAATGAAGACAGAAGCTGTTGGAAAGTAAGTAGAATAAAGCCCTGGCCATACATATAATGCCTAAAAAATATTTATAAGTCGGTCAGAGTAAGACAAATACCATATGGTTTTTTTCACATGTAAAATCTAAAAAATAAAAAACAAAAACTAATTGATGGTTGCAAGAGGTGGGGTGGGGGCAGTGGGAGAAATAGGTGAACTGTTGTTTTTTGTTTAAATAAATTAAATTTTTAAAAAAGTTTCTTTCATAAAGAGCTATTAACCTCCATAGAATCCTCTAGGCTTATATCTCCTTTTTAACATTTTGAGAAATAGCATAATTGAGGAATGAGCATCAACTTTCCAGCTAACCAGATCTAGGTTTAAGTCCCAGCTCTATCTTGTTGGCTGTGTTTCCTTAGGCAAGTTACCTAGCTTATCTGAGCCTCAGGTTCCTGATCTATAACATGGAGAATGAGATAATATCTTGAAGGTTTGTTGTGAAGATTAACAGAGAGAACTCTAAGTCTCTGATCATAATACTTGTCAGGTAAACACACTTACTTTAGCAAGTTCTAGTGCATCATTATAAAACTAATCTGAAAACATACAAGGCAGTCTGGGCACTATTTACAGTTTGTAGATTATATATAAATGATAAATAGCCTTTATCAGTGAAGTAGGTATATGTTTATAAATGGGTGAAAAAAATTTTATTTAACCAAACAAATATTCTTAGTTTTAAAATTCATTTACTAATTTGAATATGGCACCAAAGCACGGGCAACAAAAGAATAAAGTATATTGGATGTCATCAAAATCAAAAAACTTCATGCATCTATAAAAGACACTAAGACACTAACAACAGATTGAAAGGGCAATCCACAGAATGGGAGAAAATGCTTGCAAAGCATATATCCAATAAGGGATTAATATCCGGAATATATAAAGAACTCCTATAACTCAACAACAACAAAAGCCTCTTTAAAATGGGGCAAATAGGGACGCCTGGGTGGCTCAGTTGGTTGAGCAGCTGCCTTCGGCTCAGGTCATGATCCCAGCGTCCTGGGATCGAGTCCCATATCAGGCTTCTTGCTCGGCAGGGAGCCTGCTTCTCCCTCTGCCTCGTCCTGCCACTCTATCTGCCTGTGCTCGCTCTCTCTCTCTCTCTCTCTGACAAATAAATAAATAGAATCTTTAAAAAAATTAAAAAATTTAAAAAATGGGGCAAATAGACATTTCTTCAGATGGCCAACAAGCACATGAAAAGATGCTTAACATCACTAGTGACCAGGGAAATGCAAACCAAACCCATAATGAGATACCATTTCATACCCATTAGGATGGCTATTATTTACAAGAAGAAAGAAAATAGCAAATGTTGGTGGATAATTTGGAACCCCTGCTTACTGCAGTAATGTAAAATGATAGAGCTGCTGTGGAAAACAGTATGGTGGTCCTCAAAAATTAATTACCATATGATCCAGCAGTTTCACTCTTGGAAGTCTATAAATAAAGTAATTGAAAGCAAGGACTTGTGCAGATATTTGTACATCCATATACAAATTTTTAAATGAGAGCCAAGAAGTGGAAGCACCCCAGTGTCCATTAGCTGAAGAAAAGATAAACAAAATGTGGCGTATGCATATCTGTACCTGCATGTTCGTTGCATCATTATTTATAATAGCCAAGACATGAAAACAACCAAAGTGTCCTTAAACATGAATAAATAAAATGTGGTATATACATAAAATCAAATATTTTTGAGCCTTAAAAAGGAAGGAGATCCTGAGACACGTTACAACACAAATGAGCCTGGAAGACATTATGCTAAGTGAAATAAGCCAGACACAAAAGGACAAATATTGTATGGTTCAGTTTATATGAGGTGTCTGGAGTGGGCGAATTCATAGAGACAGAACCTAGAATGGTCATTGCCAAAGCCTGGGGGTGGGGGAGATGAGGAGTTATTGTTTAAGGGATACAGAGCTTTGAGGAAGATGAAAAGGTTCTGGAGAGGGATGATGGTGATTGGGGCACAACAATGAGAATATACTTCAAACTATTGAACTGTATTCTCAAAAATGGTGAAAATGGTAAAATTTTACATTATGTATGTATATTTTACCACAATAAAAATTTGAAAAAAAAATCATTTACTGAGGAAATTTTAGGAAGATAGAAAGCAACAAGGGATCTTTTGACCCGACTCCATCCAAACTGCTTTTCTGGAACAGAGTGAGCAAATTCATGGAGCCTGTAGGGTACAGTTAGGTGTTTTGCCACGATATCCAGGGAATGAACAGGGGCAACTCCATTTCTGTGGTATCAAAGGGACCAGCATCAAGAGAAGGTGGCTTTTTGGAAAGTTGGCTCATTTCGGACAAGGAGGGAACCTGGCCAGCCCAGAGAGTGTTTGTGGAAAAGGGACTGCCTTCTGGCTGCATTAGTATATGGGAAGTCATTATGCTAACAGCTCGGTGTTTCAGTTTCAGTTCATTGGAAAAGGGCTTATTTACCAAATAATGTTGGTAAACAGTGTGTTCTACATTTGAAAAAACCTTGTCTTACCTTCCCGTCAAAGTCTAAACATTAAGAATTTAAATTAAAAAGCCACTAAAATAGAATATGTAAGAGAATATGTAATTTGGAGGGCATAGGAGACTTGTCTAAGCCAATTAGGAAACCCAGAGGCCAAGAAGCAAATGATATATGTCTGACTACATGCATATCTGATTACTTTTACTATGGTAAAAGATGCCATAAGCGAAATCACATGTCAGAGAATAGACTACCAAAAACAATTTGCTATTCATGACCAAATAAAGATTAATATCACTTTTACTCCGAGAGCTGCTATTTCTTATAACAGGTCAAACATCCTAATAAAGTAGATACTTGCAGAAGAGAAATCATACATAGTTGATAAACATGGGAAAAGATGGCCAGCTTTAGAAATGGTCTGGAAAATATACATTATAATAATCATAGTTGTTTCCCCATCACACTGAGTCAGTGCTAGTGAGGATATGGGGAAATGGGCATGTTCAAATAGTTCTGCTGGTAACATGAGTTCCTATTATGTAATTGTGATAGAATCTGCAATATCTTTTTTTTTTTTTTAAGATTTTGTTTATTTGACAGAGAGAGAGAGAGTGAAAGTGGGAACACAAGCAGGGGGAGTGGGAGAGGGAGAAGCAGGCTTCCCAATGAGCAGGGAGCCTGATGCGGGGCTCCATCCCAGGACTCTGGGAACATAACCTGAGCCAAACGAAGGCAGACACCCAACGACTGAGCCACCCAGGCGCCCCACATTCTGGCAATATCTTAAGATTTAAAATGTACCTGCCTTTTGGCCCAACATTTTTCACTTTGGGGATTCTATGCCATTGAAACAAACCTCTAGAAAATAAATATATAGGTATAGTCCTGTTTATTACAGCATGAAGTATAGTGGCAGAAAAACTTGAATATATTTCAATAGGGGAATTGTTGAATAAATTATGGCACATAGGATACATAGGATATGCAGATAATTTTCAATAAAACAATATTAGATACCCATGTATTGACTTGGTGAGTTAAGATTTATTGGTAATTTTTAGAAGTTGTAAATTGTTAAATATTTTCAGTGTGATTCCATTTTGGTGGGGAAAACAAAGACAAAACACTAGTCTACAGTCCATGTTTATATGAGAGAAAGGTATAGAAGGGCACATACCGAGCTCTGTGTGTTAACGCTGGCTCCTCAAGAATCGGACTGCAGTGAAAAGATTATGCTTTTCATCTGGCATCTCTTTGATTTCTCACAACAGAGAGTAACCATAAAATTACTTTATAATTTAAACAATATAATAAAATCAACAAGTAAGGGAAAATTAACTTGGATTTAAGTTTCATTTACTATGTATAGCTTTATGCTACTTCTCAGAGTTGACATGAAGGTGTGACTTGTGGGAAGGGGGGTTTCAGAGCTGCAGGAAACACTCAGAGCTAATATAAGGAATAATATGTACAATTTCTGTGTAAGCTGCATGAATAATTAATAGATTATCTTAAGATATGATGGGGAGAGGTTTATTTTGGAGCCTAAATGCCTAATGTCAGTTAAAAATATACCCAAGATCCTATTAATTAGGGTTTTGTTCTCGTCAATCTTCAATTCAGCCAGTCACATTAGGATTCACTAATAGTTCCTTTTCATGGCACACAGTAAGTGGTTATTTCTAATGACAAATTCTTAGTATACTCTCATTTCCTTCTCAGGAGACTATTTGGCAGCAATTGAAGAGAAAAACAAAGCTACTTTTCTACGTGCCTATGTGAACTGGAGAAGCAAAAGGACTGAAAACTGTCGCGTGTGTATCCGAATGGTTGGACACAATGTAGAGGCACCTTTCAATGAAACCTACAAAGACCAGATGTCTATTATTGAAATGCCGCTTTCTGAGGCCCCCTTGTGCATCTCCTGTTGTCCAGTGAAAGGAGACCTTCTTGTTGGTTGCTCCAATAAGTTAGTCTTATTTAGTTTGAAGTATCAGATCATTAATGAAGAATTTTCAATATTGGACTTTGAACGTTCTTTAATTATACACATAGATAATATCATTCCTGTTGAAATTTCTTTTTGTGTTGGTTATGTTGCTCTCATGTCAGACTTAGAAGTCTTAATACTAAAGCTGGAGTCAGACCCTAAAAATGGAGAGAGTGTTAACCACCAGCCACATAAGACCAACAATTCAATGAAACAGACAGAAGGTAAATAATGAATTTAGCTTGCTTTCTTATCTTAGGTGTAGAGAAAACCCTTACTTCTGGCAATCTCTGAGGGGTGATAGTATAAATGTGTGTGTGTTTATAGTATGTGTGTATATGTACATGTATGTGTATCTATCACCAAACCACATTATTTGTAGATTCAGTTATTCCTGATACATGGGATTTGGGTTTATGTACTCTGTAGCATGTCAGTGTGTTTCAGCATATACTCGTCAATAGAAATAATGGAAGAGTTAGGACGAGTTTCTAGCCCCCGTTCTCAGAAGTTGAATGGTCTTGGGTTAGGAATACCATCTCTCTGAGTTTCTTTTTTTTTATTTTTTAAGATTTCATTTATTTATTTGACAGAGAGGGAAAGATCACAAGCAGGCAGAGAGGCAGGCAGAGAGAGAGCGGGGGAAGCAGGCTCCCCGCTGAGCGGAGAGCCCCATGCAGGGCTCAATCCCAGGACCCTGAGATCATGACCTGAGTTGAAGGCAGAGGCTTAACCCACTGAGCCACCCAGGTGCCCCAATCTCTCTGAGTTTCAATTTCCTCATGTAAAAAATTGGGATGGTAATATCCTGTTGTACTTAATTAGTTGTGAGGAAAAAATGAGGATGGGCCAAGGCTTTTCGAAACCATAGTGCCTTGCAAATATATGAGATGTCTGTGTATGAATAAATAAAATTACCATATGTTTATTTAATTGGTCTGGGGTATTGTGAAATTTAATTTTCATTCAAGTAGTATTTGGAATTATTAAACTCTTTTCTCAAATTTTATTTTTAAGATGTCAATAATGAAACTTCGCAGTTTGAGTCAGATGACTTTGTTATCTGTCAAAAGCCCATAGAACTTCTCGGGGAAAAAAGTAGCCAATCTGGAGTATCTGTTACACTGGAGTCCACTGGATTAGCTGATGAAAAAACAAAATATTACCACGTTCAGCATCTGCTCTATAAGTATTACAACGCTTTTCACTCACTAGCATTTAAGATCTATTTACCTGCATAGAAGTAAATGGAAATTAGATCTCTTCCTCTTTCTTTCTCTTTTTAAACTCGCAGACGGTTTGCTCCTGATATTTCGTCCTATGTCTTTTCTGATGACATCAAGTTACATTCACTTCAGCTGCTACCCATTTACCAAACAGGTAAGTAAGGATGGCATTTCTATAGTGCAGTGAGGTGAAAAGGCTCTGGCCTGGGAAGGGAGACTGATGTGAATACGTTAGGTTCTTCTACTGAGTCTCCCTGTGCCCTTGGACAGGTTCTGTAGTGAATAATGCCAAGTTCCTTAGCAAATAATGCTAAATAGTGCTCCTGTGAGCATTAGAAAGGGAAGTTGTGTTTACTTAGGAGAAGCCATGGAGAGGACATGACAGGCAAAACACACTTCTCTTTTTTGAAATGGTTACTTGGCCCGAAAAGGGAAATTGGAGCCTTGTCCTAGTTAGGGGTTTTTAGCTGGGTATGTGGCAAAGCTTCATTTGATGGTCTTGGCGAGCAAGGTGGGAAAATGTTGATTGAATGGGAAGTTCATTCAGAGCAGTGGTTTTCAACCTTGTTGCACATCGGGCTTACTTGAATGCTTTAAAAATGCTGATGCCCAGGTTCTACATACTGGAGATTCTGGCTTAATTAGTCAACTACAGTGCCTGGGCGTCAGTAGTTTTTTAAACTACTGGTTTTAAACTGCTCCCCTGGAACCAGTGGGCAGCCAAGACTGAGAATTTGCCACTGGGTTCCGTACTTACTTCTGGCCTGCCTAACATCTTTAGATGTTGCCTGAGACAATATAAATATTATTCTGATTAAATGTTTTTATAAACCTCCCTTATTTTTTTCTTTCTTTTTGTAGACATTTATTACCTACTATTTTGGGTGTTGTGCTGAATACTAGGGAACCAATAATGAGGAAAATAGGCAAAGTACTTGCACTTGTGGAGCTTATTGTCTTGTGGGGGGAAGCAGACATTAATCAAATAATCATTATTTGATTTGATTTGATTTATTTGATTATTATCAAAGAGTATACAATTACATACCGAAATGAGTGCTCTGTGGGAAAAGAACCCTGCCTTGGGAGCCTATAGCAAAGATACTAACCTCATTTAGGGGTCAAGAAAGGCTTCCTAGGAAAGAGGATCTGAAGAATGAGTCAGGGCTGATTTTGGAAATACGGTTGGGTGCAGAGGAAGCAACAAAGGTGTTGTGGTAGAGGGAGAATCTTATGTTTGAGGAACTGAGAGAAGCAAGACTGAGAGGTAGAGCAAGGCAGAGAGGGTCATGAGGCAAAGTTGGAGACCAGAGAGGGCCCAGAGCCAGGTTAGGGGGTCAACTACCTAATGGCTTCTCCCTTTCTCTCTCTTTGCAGTAGCAAGGTGTTGGACTAATACCGTAGAATTTCCCATAATCTGAATTTTGCTAATTGAGTCCCCACAGTGTCATTTAACATGTTCCTGTATCTCCTATATTTCCCTGTGACTTGGTAGTTTGATCTAAAGCCATACTGTTCACTTTGGTAGCCATTAGCCACCAGCTGTTGGTCAGCACTTGAAGCGTGACTAATCTAAATTGAAATACATTGTTAAGGATAAAATTCCCACCATTAAAAAAATTTTTTTTAATAGAATTTATTTATTTATTTGACAGACAGAGATCACAAGGAGGCAGAGAGGCAGGCAGAGAGAGAGGGGGAAACAGCCTCCCTGCTGAGCAGAGAGCCTGATGTGGGGCTCCATCCCAGGACCCTGGGATTATGACCTGAGCCGAAGACAGAGGCTTTAACCCACTGAGCCGCCCAGGTGCCCCATTATTTGAAGAGTTAGTACAGAAATATATATATAAGAGATCTCATTAATTTTTTTATTGACTGCTTGTTGAAATGGTAATAGGGATATATTGGGTGAATACAATACACTATGAAAATTTTGCCTGTTTCTCTTTACTTTTCAAAATGTGATTACTAGAAAACTTGAAATTAAATATGTGGCTCATGTTATATTTCTGTCAACAATGCTGGTCTAGACAAAGTCTTGGTTAGATGATGATGGTGGTGGTGATTATGAAGATGATGACTTGGTAGCACAAGTAGTGCTGACTTCTGTTGGAAGGCACTGACTCTTTTGGTGACCCTTCTTGTGACGATTATTACCTAGATCTGTTAATTTATTAGGGGTTGCAAATGGTGATATTTTAGTTATATCACCCCCTTTTCATTTCCTACCAGCATTCTTCTATAAAGAGCAGTTTTCCCTAAACAACTCTTTGGTTATCCCCTGATGGACTCTTTTCCTTAGAAAAGTTAAGATATCGATTTCCTTTATTTACTGGTTTCATGGGTTTCCTCCCCCCCCCCCCCATTTTTTTCATCCAGGTTCCCTTACTTCTGATAGAAAAAATTTGTCTCAGGAAAAAGAGTTGCTGAGTCTCTTCTGTTTCTTCTCATTACCTCATGTGGGCTATCTGTACATGGTGGTCAAATCTGTTGAATTAATATCAGTTTACCAGTATCCTGAGAAGTCTCAGCAGGCGGTGCTCACACCACAATTTTTGCATGTCATCGCAAGGTATGTTATAGTGTTACTTGCTGGACTTGGAGTCACTTATTCTGCATATTCTTGGATTGCTTTTTAAATCAGAGAATTTAAGAATGTGTGGGGGCACCTGGGTGGATCAATGGTTTAAGCCTCTGCCTTTGGCTCAGGTCATGATCCCAGGGCCCTGGGATAGAATCCCCCTTTGGGCTCCCTGCTCAGTGGGGAGCCTGCTTCTCCCTCTCCCTCCACTTCTCCCCCAGCTTGTGCTCTCACTCATTCTATGACAAGTGAATAAATAAAATCTTTAAAAAATAAATGAGAATTGTGTGAACTGGTGTATAGTATTATAAATTAATGGTGTATATTTGTCTTTTGATGGCCCATACCTACCTTTTCAATGTCAAAGATTTAGATTCTGGTTTTGCCTTTGTTTTATTTTCTTAGATTGGATAGGGGTTTTTGTGAGGAAAAATTTTCATAGGGAATTTTAATGAAAAGTCAGTGGAGCCAGTCAGGATATCTCTGGATTTCTTTTTAGATTTTTAAATTTTTTTCTCGGCTGCCCTATCCTTTCTGTGTGATTTGAGTTATTTTATAATGGTTTAGAACTGTGAAGAAGCCAGAAAGACTACCCTCTGATTAGTACAAATGGGGAAATAAACCAGAGGTTGGGATGGGCAAGGTCATGTGGCTAATTGGAGGCCGATGCCATCTGAGTTGCCTTACCCTAATATTCTGGCATGTAACTTGGGTTCCTGAGAAGGATTTTAATATCATTTCCTTTTATCTCAGCTGTAACTGGTTCTCAGCTGTAACTCAGCTTCTGGCTCTATTTCCTATTTTTTGAGCTTACGTTATGTGCAAGACTGCATTGGGCTCTCTGGCCAAGCCCTTTGAATAAGGTACACTATCTGCTTTCTAAAGCAACCACGTGAAAGAAGGCCAGAGATGCAGGCATGCGGCACAGACACTAGGGGATTTGTGACAAATATCTTTAGAATTCGTGAAAGTGGTGTAGGCACTGCAAGGAGAGAAATTACTCCTGGCTGAGTCATACAGGAAAGTTTTTTGTGCTTGGAGTGAGAAAAGCTAGTTAGCATCTACAGATGTAGATTAGAAGAGAAGGGCATTATAGAGAGAGTCAAGACTATAAACAAAGGCTATGTCTAGTTTTGTAGGAGCATCTAATAACTAATTGCAGAGGGCAGTGATTTTTAAATTTTTCCACCTGAGTGGTAGTATCAGTAACTGCCCCTGGAGTATATTCAGACAGCATAGAATTCCCCTGAAGGTTCGCCACTCACTCATCATGTAGTTGCTGCCCTCTCCTCCTGTTTGGTGTAAGGAGAAATGCTATTTATTATGCATTTCCTAAGTGAACACTGTGGAAGTAGCTAGTCTCAATTTCTGTGTTGCATATAGCGATATTCTTTAACTATGAAGAAGCTGAAATGCTGAAGAAGCTGACTGTCCAAATAGCGAGCATGGCCCCAAGAGTGTATAGCAGAGAAAAGTAGTTGGAAAACTAAACTCTGGTGAAGGTCATGTTTAGGAAAAGGGAGAAAGAAGAGAAGGGTTGTCCAGAATGCAAAAAAAACAAGGAATTATAGCATCTTAGAAACCAAGGAAAAACTAGAGGGAGAAAGAGTAAAGTTTTAATTTCTCTCCCAAAATATTGATGTAAAAGACCATTAATCTTTTCTCTGATTGCATAGATGTAAAGGACACTGAGAATTTAGTGATTTGATTCCCTAAACTTATTCCCCCCTCTCTCTTAAATATAAGTCATTAATTAGTTTAGAATGTAGAGTCCTGAAAACACAGTTATGGGGATTTGAAGGGACTGGATTTTGCCTGTCTTCAGGTAAGAAATTATTGAAGCTTTTCTTAATATCAGCACCAGAATACATTCTGACACACTTAACTTGACCGTGGAAGCACTAGACATTAGAATAGCAGTTATTATATGTAAATTCAGATTCTTAATAAAGATCCCCGTCCCCATTTTTAAAATCCTATATTTGTTGAATTTTTTGCATATTATTTTACCCAGTAAATACATATTTTAGAAATATCCTGACCCATAAGTTTGTCTTGAAAAGTTCCTTGGAGGCTGGTATGTTTTTAAAAAAATGGAAAAAAAAATTTTTTTGAAGAATCTAAGAACAATATAAAATCATGTAAAATGTCATCCTATAGAAATATGTAAATAGGAAAGTGTCCCCCCCCACCCCCCCACCCCTCCCCGCCACCCCCACCAATAATCCTAGTCCTCAGAGTTAACCATGTCAACAATTGGTGTATATTTAGGGCACCTGGGTAGCTCAGTTGGTTAAGCCTCTGCCTTCGGCTCAGGTCACGCTCCCAGGATTCTGGGATCGAGCCCTGCATCAGGCTCCCCACTCAGCAGAGAGTCTGCTTCGCCCTCTCCTTCTGCCCCTCCCCCTGCTTGTATTCTCTCTCTCACTCTCTCTCAAATAAATAAATCAAATCTTTAAAAAGAACATTGGTGTATATTCATCCAACTTTTTAAAAAAACAGTGCACTTACTACTATGATTGGTTTTTCATAGAAGTGGATCATAGGACGTCCACCGTTCAGCAACTTGCTGCTTCACTTAGCAGCATATCCTGGACATCTTTTCATGCCAGCACACTTCAGTTCACTTTATTCTTCTCTTGTACTGCTGCTTAGTATTCCAGCAATAGCCAACAGCTGGTTTACTATAGCTGGAAGTGAGTCAGAGGGCCAGTTTTTTTATCTCTGGAATCTGCTAGTCATTTATCTTTATGGTCATAGCTACTCTCACCTGTCCTTCCTGCCCCACCACAGGTGCTTTTTTGCTTCTCCCATCTCAAAGTCCCTTCTATTCATTTTTACTTCCTGGTGCTAACTCTCTATTCTAGATTTCTAAGTGGTGGTGCTATTGTTCTAGCGATTATCATGATTCCAGAGGTCATGTCCTAGAACGCTGTGGAAATGGACAGAGATGGCAATGAGCCACGGCTGCAGTGGAAACTCCCCAAAACAGAGAAAGAACGCCCTGAGTGATACATCTTACCTACATTGTGCCAAGTCTCCCAACTATGGAAATATCAGAATGCCTTCCTTATAAAGAAGTATTTCTTCTATTTTTTTAAGAAAGATTTCATTTATTTATTTATTTGAGAGAGAGAGAGCACGGGTGTGCACACACAAGTGGGGGGAGGGGCAGAAGGAGAGGGAGAAGCAGACTCCCTATTGAATGGGGAGCCTGCTGCTGGGGTGGGGGTGAGGGGCATCCATCCCAGGGCCCTGGAATCATGACTGAGCCGAAGGCAGACGCTTAACCGGCTGAGCCACCCAGGCACCCTGAAAGCAGACTCTTAACTGACTAAGCCAAGAAGTATTTCTTCTAGGGGTGCCTGGGTGGCTCAGTGGGTTAAGCCTCTGCCTTCGGCTCAGGTCATGATCTCAGGGTCCTGGGATGGAGCCCTGCATCAGGCTCTCTGCTCAGTGGGGAGCCTGCTTCTCCCCCTCTCTCTCTGCCTGCCTCTCTGCCTACTTGTGATCTCTGTCTGTCAAATAAATAAAATCTTTTAAAAAAAAAGTATTTCTTCTATTATAAGATCAATGCTAGGTTTGCTTTATTTCAACATAGTTCATTTTTAATTCTCCTACTTTTTATTTTTATTTATTTTTATTTTTTAAAGACTTTATTTATTTGACAGAGAGAGAGAGAGAGATCACAAGTAGGCAGATAGGCAGGCAGAGAGAGAGGGGGAAGCAGGCTCCCTGCTGAGCAGAAAGCCTAATATGGGGCTGGATCCCATGACCCTGAGATCATGACCTGAGCCAAAGGCAAAGGCTTAACACACTGAGCCACCCAGGCGCCCCAATTCTCCTACTTTTTAATTTGTTTTTAAAAATTATTCCTGTGGGGAAAATAATTATTCCTAGAAACACGCTATAAGATGGGTTTTGTAGCTATTTCTAAGTTAACTGTTTTTAATGTCAGTATTGGAGTGTTGACTTATCCACTATCACCAGGCATTCATTGTGCCCTTACTGTGCGCTCTCTAGGTCATTTTACAGAACAGAAGCAGCCTGGGGTTGTGGAAAGAGCTAGAAGGGTGTGAGGAGTAAGAAGACCTGGGGTCTAATTAGGCTCCACCCTCCAGAGATGTCCTAGACCAGTCATAAGACTTCCATGCCCTTATCTTTAAAACAGCTTCTGGAGTGGATAATTCTCAAGACTCCTTCAGATAGTCTTTAATTTTCAGTTCTACCATCAGATATGTGTTTGCCTAATCTAAGTGTGTTGTCCAGCCTGATCTAGGCTCAATTACATCCTGAGATGAGTGGGATAGAGATAGTAGTCAGGAAACTTGTGTTCTAATCTTGACTTCGATAGTTACCTATTTGTACCTTGGGCTTTGGGAATCTCCTTGGGACATCATTTTGTCTGTAAAATGAGATATTGACCCACATCCATGGTTCTTAACGAGGCATGTACAACAGAGCCACACATGGAGCTTTGTAGAATTATACATGTCTAGATTCAGCTCTTAGAGATCATGGTTCAGTAGGGCTGAGGTGGGGACTATGGGGCCCACTCCATGGGGATTCGGAGGTGCTCTCTTTGATAAGAAGCAGACTAATCATCAAGTGCTGATGGGTCTTCCCTACCCACCATTGCTCTTTTTGCCTGAGTGAACCCCTCCCAGCTATGGGCATGTTGGTTATTGGCCTCTGCTCTGCTCAGTGGTGTGTCTCCTCTTCCTTAGCAACAACCTACAGTGTTTCACAGTGCGGTGCAGTGCGGCGGCAGCTCGTGAGGAAGACCCATACGTGGACACCACCCTGAAGGTTAGAACTGGTTTTAGATGACAGTAAAGTCTTACGATCAAAAAGGGGTACAGGAATGCTTACAAATTTGCTCTTGGGTCTAAACTGGTGATCGTTAGAGGTCTGAAGTTCTTGTTTATCAAAGCAGAACTTTCGGACATAAAATAGTAAGCATTTTGTGACACTTTTTAAGATTACTTTGAAAACATTTCACTCAGAATTTAGGTGAAGGGCAAAGTTTTTAAAATTTGGTAAAGAATATGTGTAGGGTAATTTCAGAGAGAGTACTTTACAACTATAATATACTACAATTTTACTCTTTTTTAATGGGAGTACTGGTGACAGTTGTATATAGCTATTAACAAAGTACTAGAGAACTCTGTGTGTTCAAGGACACAAATGCATGAAAAGAATTGATTTCTACTGTTATCAGATACGCCTATGATGTATTTCTATCGTCTTAAACTAGAGTTAATGGATGTGCTAGATTATTGACCTCCTTTTGAGTGAGAACTAATATGCTTATTCTCTGAAGAGCTCTTGATCACAAAA
Organism: Mellivora capensis; assembly: GCA_004024625.1. Taxonomy (NCBI): domain Eukaryota; kingdom Metazoa; phylum Chordata; class Mammalia; order Carnivora; family Mustelidae; genus Mellivora; species Mellivora capensis. The sequence goes on along the minus strand of PISX010003469.1, from coordinate 88,284 downwards.
TAACCAAAGGCAGTTTTATGATGAAATTCTGTATTTTCTGACCTTGAATTTCTGTTCTCAGAAATATAGTGATCCTTTGTGTGATATGCATCATATGCTATTCCACTTCTCAGGTATAAACTACTTGAATGGATATTTGTTATAAAGCAACATGCTGCAGGAAACTTCCAAATTATGATGGCCTATTTTTTTTTTAAGATTTTATTTATTTATTTGAGAGACAGAGTGAGTGAGAGAGCGAGCACATGATCAGGGGCAGGGGCGGAGAGAGAGAAGGAGAAACAGGGCTCAGTCCCAGAACCCTGGGATCATGACCTGAGCCAAAGGCAGACACTTAACTGACTGAGCCCCCAGGAGCCCCATGATGGCCTATATTTTATAAGTTAATGTCTATCTGGCACCTGGAACACCTTTTCCTGGAAAAGTAAGTTTTCAGTACTGATGGTTAGGTTGCTTTGTAGTGCTTAATATGTCTCAGGTCCTCTTCCACTATCACGGTCACCCAAATTGTGACATGTGATAGCATTTCACGCGATCTGAGTTCTCTGTAACTCTTTCATGCGAGGGGCTGTGTATAGCTTTCTGTTGCTGACCAGACATACTGTCTACCTTCAGCCTTTTAAGAAACCCGACTCACAGCTTCCCCATGCCTTTCTGTGTTTAAGATACACACATAGCCTCTTCAAGAGTATATTTTAGAAATAAAGATTATTTCCCTAGTAAAAATGGAAAGCCAACAGATTCTTTGGCCCTCCCTCCTCCCAACACCTTGCTTTGCTTTTTTGTTTTCTATTTTTCAAACCTAAGAAAGACATAGGCTTAACATAGGTGGTGATGCTGGAGTGAGGGGTACATCGTGGACTGAGGTAGGTTCAATCTGCATTTGAAATTAAATCGTGATGTAGGTCTTCTCAGTGTCTCCTAAAACCAGAGGGAAGGAACAAGGAAGAGAGGAAGGGCAAGAAGAGAGATGGGCAGCCTGCTGGTGTGGGAAGCTGCCCTTGAGGCCCGTCCTCTTGAAGGTGGCAGAGGAAGGACAGTGATGATCACACCTCATGGCTCCCCCTTTCCTGCAACGCTACCATTCCGAAATGCTAGATACCACCTGAACCAGTGCACATGTAGCCTCTTGCCAACTCAGACTTTGCGAGCTGTGGTGTCTGAGAAAGATTTCACGACCTCAGGATGTCCAAAGTGTATATTTTTCCTCCCTTTCCTCTGAGAGCCTGACTCCTCAGCTCTAGCTAAGGCCATCTCATCTATTCTTAGGAACAAAAAAATAAATGGAAGGGTTTCCCTGGTTAAAAAGGACAATGAAGATGACTCAGAACCAAAATAGTGTTAATGGACGAGAGGGCACAGGCCTGATATCATTTTGTGAGCTCCCAGAAAGACTGCTTCTATTATCTTATCCATTCTACTTGAATTAGTGCTCCCTTACAGGGACAGGAGCCTGCTCCTGGTCCAGGATTTCCTCCCGCTTACCTGACACACTCAGCTGGTCATCCATTCCAGGCAATGTTCCTACCTAAGGAGCTAGCAGTGAGAGGCTATCAGAACATGCAAGCATTTCTCTTCTATTCACCCATCGACTTAGAAACCACTGATGTTCTCTCTGTGCAGTAGAACGACCTTTTATAGTGTCTAATTTTTCCTAGCAACCACATTGTGTCATGTCCCTGAACCAGCCCACTGTAAGTGGGGATCTCTCCAGCAGGTTATCAGCCCACAGCTGTGCTCCGAGAGCCACTCTGTCAGCCACACAGGAGTTCCCACAGCCTCGAGGGGCTCAAGAGCACCCGCTGCCTGCATTCACTCAGCCAGCAAATACTGAGTAGCTCTTTGGCAGGCACACATGGAATAGGTAGTTGGTTACATAACTTTGGACAGGACAACCTCCTCCTCTGATAAGAATAGGAATTCAGATTTTTTATTTTGGAGGGCGGTCGGTGGGGGAGCAGGACAAATAAACAGACTGACTTTTGAAGGTTAAAGTTCCTGTACCTTTATTTCTTGGTTAAATTTGTGATGTTTCCTTTACTAGGCTTGCCCACCTGTCAGTATGGATGTCTGTGCTTTAAGAATACAGCTTTTCATAGGCTTGAAAGCCATCTGTCACTTTAAAAACCACCTCATACTTTTGACCAAGGCAGACTCTGAGACTGTTCCAGAAAGAAGAGAATCACCTAAGAGGCTTCTGTAAGCATCCCCACACTTCCACCCATTCCTGCTAACGTTCTGGAATGAATTGTTACTGGTGTATTTTGTGTGTGTCCTAGTTTATCTTTTTAAAAATCAAAACTTTGAATGATTAGATGGTTTGTCTATGTTTTTTTTTTTTTTTTCCAGAGAAGGAAAAGAAGGTCCTAGTGATCTCCATACTATCCTTTATATTAACCTTGGAATTTTAGAAGATAATGAATTATAAAATAGTTCCAATAATAATCTGTGGTACTTGAGATAAGCTAAAGGACATGTTCTTCAGTGTAATTTAATAGGAAAGACAGCGCCTCTAAAGCTAATCCAAACTACAAGGCTCTTTACTACTTTTTTTCTTTTCTTCTTTGTCCTTCCAGTAGTTACATTTTTATCCAGGTATGATTTTCTGGTATTTCAATTCAAAAGAAATTAGTAATGCATTTCTTACCTTAAAGCACTTTCATGATATATAGATATGTGCTGATCGACCTTAAAATTGCATTTGATAACACTAATCTCTGGTTGACTCTTAGATTTTCTGCTTTTACGTTGTTTGGAATTGAACGCTTAGTTCCAGACTAGTTATGCGTCTGTCCAACATTTCCTGTTCTGTGAACATAGTGGTAGGAATTAGATGACGAGGATGAGAATGATGATTTGTGTGTTCTATGAATAATTTAATCAGGAAAGAAATCCATCCCGGGGAAGAGAAGAATGTAATGTACAGATGGTCCTCTACTTAGATAGTTTGACTTCCAAGTTTTCAACTTCACGTTGGGGTTGAAGGCAATACCCATTCACTAGAAACTGTACTTCAGATTTTGAATGTGGCTCTTTCCCAGACTAGCAACCTGTGGTATGGTATTTGGTGATGCTACAGAGTAGCAGCGGCAGCTCCCAGCAGCCACGTGATCATGAGGGTGAACAACCAATACACTCACATCCATCCTGTACCCAGAAAACCATTCTGTTTTTCACTCTGTACAGTATTCAGTAAATTGCGTAAGATATTCAATACTTTATTATGAAATAGGCTTAGTGTTAGATGATTGCTTCTGTGAGTGTTCTGAGCCAAGTTTAGGGTGGGGTGGGCTCAGCTATGATGTCTGGGAGGTTAGGTGTATTTGATTTATGGTATTTTCAATTTTTCGTGGGTTTATTGGGAGGTAGTCTCGTTGTAAGTCAAAGAAGAGTTGTATTTCTAGTCAAAAATCGGTTTTTGTTTTTAACATGAGTTTTTGCTTTTTCAGATTTTTTTGTGCCTGTGCTTTGTCCCACCAACAGGAATAATCAGAGGTTGATTTGGGTAACCGGTCACTCGGAGCGTGTACACAATGGCCTGAGACTGACTGATTCTAAAAGCTTTCTGGCAAGAGGAAGAACAGTTCACTGTCTTGTGGAATTATTGACATTTTTTGTCATTGGACACTTTTAAAAATTCTATTTTTAAATGATTTTTTAAAAATTTCTAGTCTATTTGAAAGTTTCATTGGTCAGAGGTCTGCACTGTAAAAAGATTGTATGCTAAAGAAAATGCATCACATAGTGAAAAGCTAAGATAGTGCTTGAAGTGGACCATGGTTATGTATGTGTTCTGCATTTCCCCAGCAGCCCTGAGTGTTTGGCCTAGTGTTCTGTTGCAGCTTCTGCTTAGATCGGTGGCATAAGGCAAGCGAGACTCCTGAAGGCCATGTGCAACACAGACCCTGGGGACAGGCACTCTCACAGACAAGTCTCTTTTCCTTTTGAGGGGTCTTGCCTGTTCTTTGAGCATTTTGCCCATTTAAGAATTCTTGTGGAGTAAATTGGAAGCAATTGGTTTATCAGTACATGAGAGTTGTCAAATTTTAAATGCTGTAGGGCTATGTAGCGTTGTGAACTTATGTTGTATAAAAATCCACTGTATAGCTAATCGCTGAAGAAAATACTCAATGAAAATGATTGCATAATTCTTCTTAGGTACCTAATATTTACCATTTAAGATTACCATATATTAATTCTGCGTCTTACCTTGTAATTCTCATCTTTTGTTTTGCTTTCAGTTCTAGAAAAGGAACCAGTGGTAAGCTTAAAACACCTCCTGTAGCTGAGTCTGGGTGGAATTTGTATATTGTGGATACGATCTCACCAGTGCAACTGTACAAAGAAATGGTACTCCTTTCACACTTCCATTTGTTTTTGTTGGTTTTTTTTTTTTAAGATTTTATAGAGAGAGCACAAGTTGGCAGAGCAGCAGGCAGAGGGAGAGGTAGAAGCAGGCGCCCTGCTGAGCAGGACCCTGGGATCTCAACCCGAGCTGAAAGCAGATGTTTAACCCACTGAACCACCCAGGTGTCCCCAAAACTCTATTGGATCCTGGATCTTTTTTTTTTTTTTTAAGGTTTTATTTATTTATTTATTTATTTATTTATTTATTTATTTATCAGAGAGAGAGAGAGAGAGAGAAAGCACAAGCAGGCAGAGGCAGAGAGAGAGAGAAAGAAGCAGGCTTCCCACTGAACAAGGAGCCCAATGCGGGACACAATCCCAGGACCCTGGAATCATGATCTGAACTGAAGGCAGTTGGATCAACCGACTGAGCCACCCAGGTGTCCCTTTCACACTTTCAGTTCTTACTGGTAGAAATTTAGAGTCAAAGTCATGACCAGATGTTGATTCTAATCATCACACATTCAGAATGCCACAGCCAACCTGCTTGCAGGCTCGGTGTGACCCTTGAGTGTGATCTTCAGTCACCTTCTCATTTTCACAGCTCCTGACATTTGAGGAGCCAGTAGAAATTCCTTTCACTAAAATAAGACTGACTTACTCATACCCACCCTCCAAAGAGGAGCGATTAACCAGTCTGCACATAAATAGCCTTTGACCTTTACTTTCAACCCTAGCAAAGAGAACCAGGAAATGGAGGTGAGAGAAATCTTAGATCATTTATCCCTGCCTCACTCTGAAATATTAGCAGATTGTCTCAGGGCCCTGCGCACCTGCCTCATTGTCCTGTGGGTAGTGGCCCCGGGGGGAGGGGGGGCACCCTTCTACCTTTTTTAAGAGTGACAGCTGCCCACTCATCACTAGCACTTTTTTTAACTCTTTCTTTTAAAATAATTTCAAACTTACAGAAAAGTTGCAGGGTTAAGAATAGTAGAAATAAAACCCTGTATATTCTCCACACAGATTCACCCATAATCAACATTTTACCCCTTTTGCTTCTCTCTTTCTCTTTTTTTTTGTGCTCTTGTACTTTCTAAACGCATACACACACCCACACACCCCCCTCCCCCACACACTGCAATCCATTGGAAGGTAATTTGCATTCATTAGAGCCTGATACCTCTAAATACTTCATTGTATGTTTCCTACAATCCCGGTATTTGTTTACATCACTGAAGTACCGTGAAATGCGTAATAAATGAATAAATATGGGACACGTATTCCAGTGTTGTCAGTTCACTAGCATCTCCCTTCTCCAGTACAGGGCCCAGTCTAACATCAGGTGGTGCCTATAATTATATCTCCTTGACCTTCTTTCATCCAGAATAATTTCATAGCCTTTTTATTATTTATATTTTCTTGTTTAGATTCAGGTTGTGTATGCTCATTCTCAGCCAGAACATTGCACAGGTAACATTGTGTCTTTCTCAGGGTGTTACACCGGGAGACACATGACGCCTGTGCCCTTATTTGTGATGTTAATTTTGATCATCAAGTCAAGGTTTTGCCTGATTTGTCCCTGGCATTTTAATGCTGATAATTATATCAGCTGTGCCCTGTCCTTTTAATCTTGCTTAATAGAAAGTCTTAAAACTTCATCTAGATGATTTGCTTGCTGGAATCTGAAAATACTGATTGACTTAGATTAACTAGTGATAATTTTAATAAGCCCACGGTGGGTTACAGAAATAGACCAAGTAGAGCCTAAATTTACTGACTGAAACTACAATAAAGGAAGCATACTCAGTCTGAATTTAAGAAAGATTTCAATCATAAAACTTAAAAAAGTTAACTGTTTCACATGTTTGTTAGCCTTATTGAACTATGATCCAAATATTGTTAAGTTAACAGTATTATTAGTATTACGTTATTTGTACCTTCTCTAGTGATTAGCACGGTTTAACAAGGGAATGTTTACAATCAGGTATGTATTAAACTGGCTCATGGATTTTGAGGGAAAAGAACACCTCAGCTAGGCCTATCCGAATGATAAATAACCACTTTTTAGTCTTTTATGATTTAATCTGTCTAAATATGAACTTTACTAACAAAATGTCTAGATATTCTTTTTTTTTTTTTTTAAGATTTTATTTATTTATTTGACAGAGAGAGAAATCACAAGTAGGCAGAGAGGCAGGCTGGGGCAGCAGGGGTGGAAGCAGGCTCCCTGCTGAGCAGAGAGCCTGATGCAGGGCTCAATCCCAGGACCCTGAGATCATGACCTGAGCCGAAGGCAGAGGCTTAACCCACTGAGCCACCCAGGCGCCCCGTCTAGATATTCTTAAGAACCAGGAAACTTGTGGGTGTCTTTCTGCAGCAATATCAGTGGCTGGCCTTTTCTTTGTTGTTGTTTCAGGTAGACTACAGTAATACCTACAAGACTGCAAAAACCCAGAGCTGTATCCACCTTCTTAGTGAGGCTCACCTGTTAGTGAGGGCTGCCTTGATGGATGCCAATCATTTGGAACCTGGAGAAAAATCAGAGCTCTTGGAAGCATTTAAAGAAAGCTGTGGGCACCTTGGAGATTGCTACAGTAGGTTGGTGATGCTTCTTGGAAACTTGTTAAAGAAGCCATCTGGAGCTTTGGGTGTAGGTGCCAGCTTTCCCATCGCTGGTAGCTATCTGATGAATGGGGGAACGCTTGAGGGGAGGTGGTTCATTTCTTCATGTATTCCATACATGTTTATTGAGCACGTACTGTGTGCCAGGTACTGTGCTAAGCTTAGAGCCACAAAGGTGAACATGACTGTTTCCTGCCTTCAAGGAGTTACAATTTATTAGATGAAGAATGACTCTCCAGTTCATGAGTCTCCTTCTGCTTAATTTAGGAACTAAATTTCTTTCAGGTCTTCGGGACCTGCTCATGACCATGAAAATCTCAGAGACGGGCGTTATTACTGGTTTATTGCCTGTTAGCCTTAAAAGAGAGATACTATTTTGGTGGTCTGGGATTTTAATCTTTGTAGTCAGTGCTTTTCTGAGTTCAGAAAAGGACTGGGATGAATAGTGTTTTTTATTTTTGAGAATGGACTTTATAGACTTTTTTGTATTTGATTATTTCAAAGGCTTACTTGACCCATGGGAATGATTATAAATTAATAAAATAGACTTTTCTTTCCTATCAACACCATTATTTTAGAGCCACATTATAAATCCTAAATTCACTTAATGCATTATTTTTCTATTTTTATTGTGAGCAGGCAAAAAGAAACTGTATTAATTAGAATGACTTTACAGAATAAAACTTAGAACTTGTTCCAACGACATATGGGAATAGAAGAGCATTTTTAGATTTATGTCTTCCGGAAAGCATTATCTATTTTATTATCAAATGTGTTAGACATCCAGGCTTTAAAAATGACAAATTTGAGGGGTTTTTTTTTTTTATTTCCTTCCCTTTAGGCTTGACACCCAGTATTCCCACCTCGCCTTACCATATTATAAGATGTCTGGTTTGTCTATGGCTGAAGTTTTAGCCCGAGCAGACTGGCTACTAGAGGATGGATCACAGAAATACGAGAGGGGACTAATCTTTTACATTAATCATTCACTGTATGAAAACCTGGATGAAGAATTAAGTGAAGTGAATATGGTTTTCTATTTACTCATATCTCACCTTCCTAACTTTTCATTTTAGCCATTTATTTTATGTGATACTGTTTAGAAATCAGGTTTCAAATGTTTTTCTTTGGGATTATTTTCTTCTTTTCCTAAAAAGGTTATAAAAATGACCTTTTCTTCATTAATAATCCTAGAATTATAGCTTGGAAAAGAATTTATAATTACCTTCTCCTACTTTCTCATTGTATAGATGGGGGAATGTGGTTCATTGTGGCTGAGCGACCTGCCCATTGTGACAGGAGCACATCTTTAGAAGAATGACACACACCCTGGGCCTTGCCCTCCTTCTTCTCATCTGCACCCCTTTGCACAACACAACCCTAGTTCTCCCAAACTCCACGTGTCCAAAGCTTCACTTAGGAAATCCTGGCCCAGTGACCTTAAGACATTGTTAAGGCTTGTTTTTAGCCCCTCCTGTATTTTTAAAAAGAATTGAGTCAAATATCCAAAGCTGAACATTATAAGACCAAATACTTTAAGGTTTGGAGAGAAATGAATTGTCTTAATGAATTACCTCATTAAGTATATTTTGTATTAAGCTGGAATTTTTAAATGTCTTTTAAGTGTAATTTAATCAAATATTTATTTTATTCTTTTGAACTTTTATTAAAATTAGAAATGCCAGCCACAACTCTGTACATATTTTCTTTTTGTTTGTTTGTTTGTTTTACTTTATTTATTTGTCAGAGAGAGAGGGAGAGAGAGTGAGCACAGGCAGACAGAGTGGCAGGCAGAGGCAGAGGGAGAAGCAGGCTCCCTGCCGAGCAAGGAGCCCGATGTGGGACTCGATCCCAGGATGCTGGGATCATGACCTGAGCCGAAGGCAGCCGCTTAACCAACTGAGCTACCCAGGCGTCCCTCTGTACATATTTTCACCACTTTTTCTGCATTATACCTCAGCAAAGAGATCACTTCAGGTCATCTCAGGTCTCCCACATTATCACCGTGAACTCTGTCTTTTTAAATCCAAACAGAATACTTACAATTGTGTCTCATTTGGAAGTTTACATCTTGGTTTTGTATCTCTTTTTTTATTTTTTATTTTTGCTGATTTTGTAGCTCTGTGTTGGTTAACTGACCTTTTATTTCTCATTCATGTTCACTAAAGGAATTAGCAGCAAAAGTGGTCCGGATGTTCCATGTAGCTGAGCCAAAGCAACTGCCCCATATTCTCTGTAGTCCTACTATGAAGAATATTAACCCTTTAACTGCCATAAGCTATCTAAGCAAGCTGGATACTTCCGGGTTTTCATCGATCTTAGTGACATTGACCAAAGCAGCAATGGCTCTGAAAATGGGAGATCTTGACATGCACAGAAATGAAATGAAAAGCCATCCAGAGGTACAGTGCCCTGCTTGGTATTAACAGCAGGCTGAAACAGGACCTGGTAACCCTAAGGTGTTTAGTTTTCTTCTGGCTTCTGTCTAGTTCATTTCTTCTTAGTCATAAAGGAGAATAGACCTCATGCTAGAAAAGAAGTGACCCAAAGTGGGAGTACGTGGGCTTTGATCTGGTGAATGAAAAAGAAACAAGAGTGATCAGTGGTAGCAATGGGTATCCAAAGACCTCTCAACTTTGCATCAGGTGCTTTCAGAGCACAGTACTTGGTTCTAAAGAATATATAGCGTCTGCCCTGAGCTGACAGTCTGCTCTAGCGTGAGGGATATGGTATGTCCACTGAAACAGAACAGAGTGCTTTGTGTTCAAGTACAGCAAGCGGGATGTTAAGCATGAGCCTTAGGTGTCTAGTAGTGGAGGAAATGGCCTGCACTTGAGAAAATCACAAATGACATTAAGGAAGATTGATATTGAATGATATTATTGAAGAAAAGGTAGCTTTTCCTTCGAAGAGAGCCCATTTAGGTTCATGAGCCACAGATGTTAATCCAGTAGATGAGGAAATTAAAAGGTAATGTTAAATGAGCACTTATTAGGCCCCCAGTCCATTCTAAGCCCCTTGTGTATGCTATCTTATTTAATTCTTGCAACAATGCTCTAAGTTAGATGCTATTATTATACCTATCATACAGATGAGGGAACTAGGACAGAGAGGGAGAAAGGAGTCGTCCAAGACCACATAGCTCGTGAGTGTTCGAGCCAGGGTTTGGAGCAGGCAATATGGCTTTGGATCCTGTGGTTCTAGACTCTTATTTCGTTGCCTGTGGTCAGATGCCCACAGTATGACTTCAGTTTCTAAAACAAGACAGCAGAAGTGCTTTATCATTGTACAAATGACATGTTTCGTTACGATGAAGAAAGCGAGTCAACATCGAGGTATCCTCTGCTTTGAAGAGTACAATTTTTTTTTAATTTTTTTAAATTTATTTATTTGTCAGAGAGAGGGAGAGAGAGAGAGCAAGCACAGGCAGACAGAGTGGCAGGCAGAGGCAGAGGGAGAAGCAGGCTCCCCGCCAAGCAAGGAGCCCGATGTGGGACTCGATCCCAGGACGCTGGGATCATGACCTGAGCCGAAGGCATCTGCTTAACCAACTGAGCCATCCAGGTGTCCCAGAAGAGTACAATTTTAGAAAGATGAATTTTCTTAAGGTCTAGTCTTTTTATATTCTCAAGGTATGTTATTTTTAAACAAGTAGACTTAAATATAAATCTCTCTACAAAAATAGGATATCCTGATACTTAAATATTAATAACTTCTTCAAAGACGATTAACAGTGATGTCCTTCTTAGAACGAGAACTTTGTAGTTAGAGAAAAAATTGAGATTGAAGGATTAATAGCTTAACCATGAACCTTGAATGCACTGGCATGTATTTTCAAGATGAACACAGTATACATTTTGATCCTAAATTTCTTTTTTATCTGAAGATGAAGTTGGTATGTGGCTTCATTCTGGAACCCCGGCTATTGATTCAACAGAGAAAGGGACAGATTGTTCCAACTGAGCTTGCAGCACACTTGAAGGACACTCAGCCTGGTCTGCTTGTGGCTTCAGTCCTGGGCTTACAGAAGAACAATAAAATTGGAATTGAAGAAGCAGATTCCTTCTTTAAGGTTTGTCACTTTTCAAAATGCGGTGGCTCTGGACTGATAAAACTGGTGCGGGACAGGAAGCAGAATAAGAGATTGTGTTTTCATTTGTTTATTGCAAAAGAAGATTTACACATCACAAATTTATAAAAGTACACATTAAAAGGATGTATCTAGAGAAATTCCATTCGTGCAACCTGGAATCTGATTTCTGTTCAAGCATCTCAATCTACTTTGCCATAGCACAAATGCTAATGTTAAATTATTAAATGCATGGTCCCCATGATGGAGTGCTACTCAGACTAGCTATAACTTGATCGATACTATATTTTTCTGGGTTATGGGGGCTTGTTTCACTGTTTTCAAGGTGCTTTGTGGTAAGGACGAAGATACCATTCCTCAGCTCTTGGTAGACCTTTGGGAAGCTCAGCTCTTAGCAGGTCTCCCAGATGTGGTTCTCCAGGAACTCTTTTTCAAGCTCACATCGCAGTACATCTGGAGATTATCCAAGAGGCAGCCCCCTGACACCGTACCACTGCGAACATCAGAGGATCTGGTGAGAGACTAGAATAACATGTTAAATTAAACTTGTACACCACACATTACAGTAGTGTATTTTGTGATTTTTAATGGCTTAGAATCAAACCTAATTTATATTACCAGATACCTTATAAGCAGGAATTAAAAATACACTTAAATTTTGTCCATGGGTCCTAAGAGGGAACCCCTGTTGGGCTCTGTGCTCAGTAGGGTGGTTGGAGTCCACTTGTCCCTCCCCCGCTGCATGCCCCTTTGCTTGTGCATGTGCTCTCTCTCAAATAAATAAAATCTTAAAAAAAAAAAATAAAAATTTTAAAAAATATATAAGGAAATACTTAGTGTACCCTCCCCCCCCCATTTTTGGTGCAGTTTTATTCAGTGAGAATCAGCAGGGCTGAGACTTTTCTTCCCATTCCCAGGAAAGTGTATACCTAACTCTGTGATATGCAGAAGATTAGCAGTTGCTTGTTCTTGGTGAAATAGATGAAGAGAATCTTGTTTTGTTGTATTTTGCTTATGGTAAATTTCTTTTACATTTTAGATTAATGCCTGTAGTCATTATGGCTTAGTTTATCCTTGGGTTAATGTCTTAATATCATCCGATTCCTTAGTGGATAAAAGTTATGCAGAAGACCTTTCAAAATTACAGGTAAATAAGAATGCTATTTTTTATGAATATGCATATTACCTTATAGTATCAGATTTAAATTTGGTAAAACCTTAGTTGTCCTGTTAATCCAGAGTGTATACTTTTTGGCGGGGAGAAAATCCATAGTTAGGCTTACTCAGGAGCTCTGGAGGGCATTCCTGCCTCTGCCTGAAACTGCTGAGAGGAAGGCTGGCGGCTCCCAGCGGCTGGTTTTGTTGCCTGCCGAGAGTGAGTTCACCAGGTCATGGACTGTCTTGCCTTATTTTCAGGATGTCCTTGGAAACACTTTGTGAAATGGAAGTATGGCAAATGTTTAGCGGTTTTTAGTTGATGGAGTTTATTTTTTGTTTCATGTTCACTCATACATGTTAGACCTCTAGCCCAAGCTCACCACTATCTGTCTTATAGAAAGTAGGTTAAAGTAGCCTGTTTATCTGGCTCCTGAGGAGAACTTAAAAAAAAATAATAATAAGTGTGATCAGAAAACGTAGATCATCCTGTGAGAATTCTGACCGTGATACTGTTTTTTCCACAAATGAGAAATAAAGTCCATCTTTGACGTGGTGGACCAAGCAGGGCTAGATATGGATATGATTTTATTTCAGGGAGGCCTGTGGCCCAAGGACTGAATATATCCCCACATCTGCTTTGTTTGGTCTGCCCAATGTAGTGCCAACATATACAATTGAAATTTCAAATGAAGAATTCTGAGTTTCAAGTTTTTTTCTTGAAAGATTAGGCAGAACTGGTAACCCCGGGGGCTCTCACTGCCTCTGCAACCTGAGAGTTGGAGCAAACTAGTGGCTCCCCTCCGTGGTCAGTGCTCATGTTGTCCTGTCTGCCATGGTTCTTATCTCTGGGTCTTCCTGGTCCAGATACGGTGCCTGGTGTCCATTTTCCTTACATCCAGCTGCCTTCATTCATTTCCATCATCTGTTTTGGCCTCTTTAGACTTTAGAGTTTGCATCGGGAGCTGGTGTAAGTGTGGTTACTGCTCATAGAAACCAAAATGTCAGGTTGGGGATCCAGGAGGGAAACTGAAGAGCCCATATTGCTTAGACTCAGCCTTTAGACAGGTCAGAATTGTTTGTCTCTTATCCTCAATCACTGTAATAGTATATTTGTGCAAAACTTAAAAAACTACCTATAAATCATCTAATGTCAAAAAGCTCCTCTCTGGAAAGACACAGTAACTAGTCAATGCCCTGCCTTCTGCCATAACTGTCACGGTCCCCTCCCCCACTTCCTTGCCAACCACCGCTCCTGAGATTGTGTAGGTGGAAAAGACGGGGTCTGTGGGTTCCAGCCCTGCAGAGCTGGCTGAGAGTGAGGGACCTAGATCACAGAAGGAGACAAATGTGCGTATGTTGGGTATGAAAAGAGGGGCATTTCCAATACTGAAAACAAAGGGCATTTCCGATACTGAAAACAATACTGCTAAGAAACAGATGACATTAAGAGTAAAGAGTAGTAATAACTTTTGGAGCATTTTAAATTCAGTGATACATGTGTTGTCTGGTGTTTCTTATTTTTAAACTTTTTGATGATATGTATAAAACTAAGTAAATGTTCATGGGTAATCAATTTTGTACCAAGCTTTGACTAGCTTCATTTAACCATGGCTTCGGTTACCCATGCCTTGCTTCTTCCTACCCTGCCCATTATCCAAATTAATCAAAAGTTGAAAATAGAAATAATCTGTGTTTTCTTTCATGTGGGAGATCCCACAAGTGGTCGATTATGATGCTTGCTCTCTTGTTGTCAGGAAATTATTCAGATGAAGATGACTATTAACTTACAGGAAGGAAAGGGACCAACCTTATACTCCTAGCCATTCCTTGGTAGATATTTGGAATAAAATAATCACGCTGACTGTAAACAAATAGTTCACATTCCATATCTTCTTGTGCGTCTGAGAAGATGCTGTAGTAAAAAGGATACAGGAAGAAAAAAAGTCGGGATATGACCATCTCATCTTTATCCAGAAGAAAGTGAAAGCAGAGATGTTTTGGTGGTAGTAATATTTATAGTTTAAATGTTTAAAAGTAAAATACTGGTAAAATTCTGAATACTCAAATACTGCCTACTCTGTCTTTCAGCGTGTGGCAAATAGTACTGATACAAATTATTAGATTATTAACAATTGCTTTAGCTTTATTAAATGTTTAATTTTATTTTTGGTTATATTTGTAGTATATGCTTGTTATAGAACATTTGGAAGATACAGGTGTGAGAAAATAAAAAGTGGACTTTGTCCTTCCATCCAGTGAGCTGATTTCTATTTCAAATCTCAGTGCTCTTCCAAAGGCATTTCTTTATGTGCATGTATGTGTAGATTTTACAAAATTGATCCTGCTCTGAATATAATTTTGTATTGATATTTTTTACTCATCATTCTGAACATTTTTTCACTAACTAGACTTTAAAAATAATTTTGATGGCTGTATAATAGTCCACCATATGAATGTACCATAATTTACTTATCCCTTATTTAACATTGATCCTACTTGTTCATTCTTACAATTACTACTGAAGTGAAATGAACATAAATCTTTGATCACAATGTTGATTACTTCCTTAGGATAGAGTCCTAAGATATTCCCATTAGTTTTAATTTACAGTCTGTACAAAGCAACTAAACCCATGTTAATTTAGAAATGATTGCTTTCTATTAAGCAGATTTTTATTCTTTAAACTAGAGGTGGTTTCAAAATTATTTAATACTTTAGTCCACTTAGACTTATAAATAAATACTGTACTGCATTCATCTTTTTGTTTCCTTTTTCTTTTTTTTTTTTTTTTTGGCAAGGGATGTTGGTCTTTTAAAAAAATTGTATACTGTATATTGTGCTTTAGTTATTTGGGTGCCTCATTCCATAACATTTCACTTTTCTGTTCCTAGTCTCTTATATGTGGTCCTTCATTTGACATAGCTTCCATTATTCCATTCCTGGAGCCGCTCTCAGAAGACACCGTTGCCGGCCTCAGTATCCGTGTCTTGTGTCAGACGCGTCTGAAAGAGCACGGACAGTGCCTAGACACATTGTTGGAAAGATGCCCAGAGGCCATCATTCCATATGCTAATCATGAACTGAAAGAAGAGAATCGGGTATGCTTTTCAGCTCTGTCTTTTAGGCTTGATTCCTGATCATCAGAATTGATGACCTTGTTGCCATATCTGCAAAATGGGGACAAATTTTATCAGTCCAACCTCACAGGTCTGGGTGGGTCAAAGGAGTATATATGTTTAATATGTTTTGTGCTTGGAGTGCTGTTAGAGGCTATTAAAATGTATGGTGATTATATGTTGTCTCTATTAAAAACCTTTTGTTTGGAAATAAAGTAGGATATTACCTGAAGATTTGGGAAATGACGTATTTGGGAAATGATGGGAAAATATTATCTGGACTATATGATCTTTAGCTGAGAAATTGGAAGAGTTTAAACTTGAGTACTCTCCCCTCCCCTGCCCTCCTGTTCCCCTCTCATCCCTTGCTTCCTCCCTCCCTCCCTTCCGGCCTTCCTTCTTATCACCTAAAGATAACAGAACATGTCTGTGTTTCTTCTTCAGAATATCCAAGTATATACATGCAACATACATGCCATTAGATTTTCAAGTTACAAACCTGATTTATGTTATAGTTTAAACAGAAGACTGGCTGCTGATATATCTAATGTTGTAACAAATTTTGGCACCCTAACCAACATGATATATTTTGCCCTGTGCTTTCCTGCACAATCTTATTCTCATTGGAAGTTTGAATGTAAAATGCATCATATTTAAAATGTATTCATTTTTTCCTAAGATAGACTTTGTGGTGGAAAAAACTGCTGCCTGAACTTTGTCACAGAATAAAATGTGGCGGAGAGAAAGGTCAGCTTTACCTGTCATCATTAAAAGGTAAAATGATCTTTTTGTGTGTGATTATAAATGAGTCTTAATTTTGGTTTCCATAATTTGCTGAGGCCTTGCTTTCTCTAGTCTTGAGATTCTCAAAGGAGGTGAAGAGGGTCGAAGCAGAATCATCTCAAGAGTTTATTTCAGCATTGATATGCTCTCCCATCACATTAGATATTCATTTATTGTTTCCAGCTGTGGAGCTGATGCTTTTAAGTCAGTCTTTCAAACACTTAACAGATTAACATAGTCATAGAAACTCAGAACCTTAGTAGTTTAAAAACTTGAATAGCCATTAATACAGTTATATTTTTATTGATGATCTGAGTGCTTAATTTATTTCATATAGGAAATTAAGATTATTATTATTAATTATAATTGTAAGCAAGTATTGAGGAATAACAAGGTTCCCAAGGATTTAAAAGTTGAGTATCTAGGGGCGCCTGGGTGGCTCAGTGGGTTAAAGCCTCTGCCTTCGGCTCAGGTCCTGATCCCAGGGTCCTGGGATCGAGCCCTGCATTGGGCTCTCTGCTCAGCAAGGAGTCTGTTTCCTCCTCCCTCTCTGAGCAGGCATTGGTGGTATAGTGGTGAGCATAGCTGCCTTCCTCCTCCCTCTCTGCCCACCTCTCTGCCTACTTGTGATCTCTCTCTCTCTGTGTCAAATAAATAAATAAAATCTTAAAAAAAAAAGTTGAGTATCTATAAATTATGCAGTGTTTTACAGCATAGGCATTGTTTGAATTTGCGTAATTCATAGTCACTTATAAATCATGATAGATATATGGTTATAAATTTCTCTAGTCTTATGTGTTACTGTCACTAGATAATTGTTGGCCTGATGACAAAGGGTGTGGTTATACTGATTTCAGTGTGCATAATCGGTTAGAAATGTTCTGGAATTGTGTTTTCCAGCTGATGTGACTGGTTTTTAAAGCGTTAGGCAGAACCTGTGGCGATTGGAGGGTGTTTTTCCGAAGATGCCTTGAGTAAAGTTGCATGCTTGGGACTGGGAAGATGTGCTGGCTTGATACTACCTTTTTGTCCTACTCATTTCCCTGAGTGAATTTTGGGTTTTTGGAAGGTGGAAACGTCAGATATTTGATTGCCTTGTCCCCGTGTGTCACGTTTATCACACAACTTGGAACCAATTATTTTGTGTGGGTCACTTTGCAGAGCAACTATCCCACATCTCTGTACCTCAGCAGCATCATTATCTCGAAGGACTTCATCCTTTCCTCATCCACATCCACGTCCCCTCTACTCCTAACCCACCCATAATCATTCCTCCAAATGTTCCATTTTCCTGTATCATCAGAATATATCCATGCGTGTGCATACACACGTGCCTGACTGTATGTGTGTGGCTCATAGGGCTAAGTGCTGGGTGTGATTTATGTTTATTAGACTCCAAAACCCCAAGAGCTGGTACTGCATTTTATTCATTTTGCCTGTTGTGCCCTCCTCACCAGCCATATCCCTCTCCATAGGAAGCATTCTCTATTAGTTGATTTGAAGGGAAGACACCTGAATAACTTCAGGTCCATTTCCAAGGGAGCTGTAGTGCACTGAGAGGACACCAGGAATAGAGTCCGGAGATCTGGAACTGAGTTCCAGGTCTGCAACATACCGAGTGACCAGAAGCAGCCCAATGTTTTAGTATCCTGAGACTAATGAGAAGTTCTGGATTGATTCTAGAACAAACATTAGGCAAAATCGTAAGATGGCAAAGTTGGAGATGGAAATCCGGAATCTATATAATGTATACTTAGGAGCTTGGATTTCTTGTATTTCCAATGCAGCGTTTCTCAGCTTTGGCACTATTTACATTTCGGACTGATAATTCTTTTGTGTATATGCATTTTAGGACGTTTAGCAGCGTTCCTTGTTGCTAAATACCAGTAGCACTTCTCCAGTATGATAAAAATGCCTTCAGACAGTTTCAGGTGTCCCTGGGGAGCAAAATCATGCTGGTTGAGAACCATTGCACCAATGCAGAGCCATTGAAACTGGAGCTAGTGATTGGCTTGTTTCCAGGAAATACTTGTTACTCTTTTTGTGGTAATGAACTATGCTTATTGTTAAAAATGTTACTACTGTAGTAAATTACAAAAATGAAGTTTAGAAAGTCATTTAAAATCCCATCAGCCAGAAATAACTATTTTCAGCATCTGATAAATATTTTCTAGACACACTGGGGGATTTAAAATCCTCTACATATTTAAGATATTGACCTTATTCTTGGAGTTGTAACCTATATCAGCCCCTCATTGGTTGGCAGAAGAGGAGAATTGGGCAGTGGCAAGATTTCTGTTGGCTCTATAACCTTGATACAGTTCTTTTTATACCCAGGATACTATTTATAGGCTCCACATTTAGGCTAAATAAACTGGTTTGATAGAGAAGTATTGATATTTCATGTTTTTCATATAGGTTTTGCAAACTAGTTAGTAGTCATTGTTTATTAAGTTTCTATTAATATTTTAGGTATGCATCATTGTATTTTATTTAATTCTCAAAGGACCCTAGAAGCTAACAGATGGTACCACCTCATTATAGATGAAGAAACTGGGACTCAGGTGAAGTGACTTTCGTAAAGTCACAGAATCTGACTCCAGAGTTAGGGATCTTTCCCATTCATCACTGCTGATCCATTCATTAACTTTTTAGCAACACGGGCATGTCAGTCCTTTGTGTAAGGGTTGATTTAGGTTGCTGAATATTAGAGGAATGACTTTGGATGGATGCACACACGTCTGAGCAGGAGATTTTATATTCTAGTCACTCTGCAGATAAAGTTGTGGGCAGGTGAGGATCACACAGGGATTGACACTGGTGTTTATCACCAACACTGTTCTTAAAGGTCACCCCCTCTCTTCTCAGCAGAGGGCAGCATGTATGGATCAAGAAGTAATGGAATCATAAAATTACATAGTTCTTTTTATAAAAATGTCTCCTAAATCCCTTAGTAATTAAAGATATACACAGGAGTACGTTATTTTACAGTTTTGAAAAAAATGGTCGTGAAGACAAATTTGTGCTTCATTAATAACATGAAAATCTCATAATAGAGAGGAACTAATTTAGGAAAATGCCATCCATCAATTAATAGTATTTCCTTTCCTAGCGATCTTTATAAATTAGCTGCAATACAGCCCTAACATTAAAAACAGTATCCACATGATTTTATTTTTCTTTAGAGGCTAATAGAAGTATATTGAAAAAATGATGTAATAATCCAGCAATGAAACAGTAAATCAAAATTGCAGGGAACTAATATAAAATGAACTTAAAAGCATTTTAGAAAGAATGAATAAGAAGTTGTTAAAACCATAAGTAGTCTGTGGATTTTAAAGACCGATCTTTTTTTTCCTTCCTTTTGTGATTATAACATTTTGTTGCCTGACTGAGTTTCTAATTAGTTGAGTGTTAAGAAAATTGGATGAAAGACAGACATGCAATTCTAACTCAGATACTATGTCCTACCAACAGAAACATTGTCAGTTGCTGCTGTGGAGCTAGAACTACGGGATTTCCTGAATGTCCTCCCAGAAGATGGCACTGCAGCGTTTTTCTTGCCATATCTTCTTTATTGCAGTCGAAAGAAATCATTGACTTGAAGGTATCATTTGGAAAAATACCACAATGCCATAGAAGACGGACTTTAAAAAAAAACACACAAAAAAACGGAATATCCAGTGCAAGTGTAAATAAAGGATTTTCATATCGAATAAACCCATTTATTGCAGATGCTTTCAGGCTGCTTACCCTGTGGTGGTATTATTAGTTTGGTACTTTATGACCTGCATCCATGTAATTGTCCAGAATGTAAAAAAAAGCCACAAAACTTAAGAATTTTTTCAAAGAGGGTATATGTTTTTAAAAGTAGACACTGACTTTTATTCCAAGTAATATCAAATCAGTGTTGTTGGAGAAATGACAATCTTTTTCACCCCAGAAATATTTGGTAGGTATGTTTGAAAGAATATTTCTTCTTGATTTTTCCAGATTTCTCAATTAGTTTACTCCTTCTTCTTCTTCTTCTTCTTCTTCTTCTTCTTCTTCTTCTTTGAATAATTTTCTTTGAGAAAGAGGTTAATGTTTTCCCACAGTAAAAGATTTCAAACTTTACTTTTTTGTTACTTTTAAAACTCATGCTGTGGTTTCTTCCTGAACCAATGAAGTAGAAATTTACAAACTTAAATGTCTTCTTGTCTGGCCATTAACATGATTTGTTGGATGCATGTTTTTCAGCCAAAGCCTTGTTTCTATTTTTTGTTGATGTGTACTTTAGCTCTTCTAGCTAGAGTATATGTGAAAATAAAGAAATATATCATTGTATTCACAGTTGTGTCTTCTTTTTTAACCTCTTATTAAACAATTTTGAGTCCAAGTTCAACTCATCAATAGTGTGCTTCAACTTTACTTAAGGCTGGGCAAAAATGTTACCACACATCTGCCACAACTGTATTTTGAAACTTTTCTCCTGATGTCAGTGTTCATCTTTACCAGGATATAATCTGTAGAACTGTTTGTTAATTTTGCCTTTCTCCAGTTCCAGATTATTCTCCTTTTGACTGTCTCTTCAAGGGTTCACAAAATCCAGGTGGATTGGCATTATTTTAATTTTTTATTTTACCTTGTTTTATTTTATTTATTTATTTATTTAAAAATTATTTCATTTAAATTTTTTAATTTTTAACTTATCATTTTAAAGTAATACTTTACTTTCTCGACACCTATGCCCTCATGTCTGCTGATTCATTAAGAATGATAGCAGCACCATGTTATAGGGATTGACCATATAGGGAACCCAATGGTTGGAAACAATTCAATGAATCTTAATAGCAATCCTTTAAGAACCATCAGGGACAACATCTGGGCATAGATTTTGGGGGTGGGGGTGGAAAGTACAGTTTTATAAACTCCTGGTGGTGATATGAAGGACCTATGTAAATTAGTCATAATTGTATTAGAGTCAGTCATGTATCTGTTGATCTTTTCATATGAAACAAAGTAACAGTTTCCCTCACAAATTCATGAAAGTGTATGTTTTCAGTCTTTTTTTAAATGCTTAGAGCCATTCCAAAGTAAACTTTTTCTTCATCACTTTCACGTACATTTTTATGAATATTTTTTCTTTTTTTTTCCACTTATCGCCAATTTATTTCTTTCAGCCAGACATGGTCTCTATAGAAAAAGAAATTTTAAGACCATTATTAAAAACAGTATTATAGTCCTCCCTTATCCATGGTTTCAGTTACCCACGGTCAATTAGTCCAGCGGCAGATGTTCCTCAGAAGGTCAATATAGTAGCTTAATGCTATGTCACAATGTTTATGTCATTCACTTCACTTCGCATTTTATCATCTTATATCATAACAAGAACGAGAAAGATTAGTATATCCTGAAGGATCAGGATGAGGTGTTTTGAGAGAGAGAGCGAGAGACCACATTCACATAACTTTTATTATAGTACATTATTAAAATTGTTCTATTTTATTATTATTGTTGTTAATCACTTACTGTGCCTAATTATAAATTGGACTTTGTCATAGATATGTATGTATAGGAAAAAAATAGTTATATATAGGATTCAGCATTATCCAGGGTTTCAGGCAGCCACTAGCGGTCTTGGAACATATCCCCTGTGGATAACTGGGGGACTACTGTATATGTCATGTGGTTTAACTGTATTCTCATTTTTAATATTAGTTATTTTGTTTAATTATTGTTTTTTTATTGTTAGTCACCATACAGTATGTCATTAGTTTTTTGATGTAGTGTTCTAATTATTCTCAATTCATTTCTATTTTTCCATTTTTTGCTTTTCTTTTTTATTTAAAATCAATTAGTTAACATATAGTGTATTATTAGTTTCAAAGGTAGAGTTCAGTGATTCATCAGTTGCTTAAAACACCCATTGCTCATTACATCAAGTGGCCTCCTTAATGCCCATCCCCCAGTTACCCCTTACCCAGTTACCCCCTTACCCCTGCCTCCTACCCTCCAACAACCCTGTTTATTTCCTAGAGTTAAGAGTCTCTTATGGTTTTTCTCCTTCTCTGATTTCATCCCACTTTATTTTTCCTTCCCTTTCCCTTCCCTTTCCCTGTGTTCATCTGTTTTGTGTTTTAATTCCATGAAATCATATGATATTTGTCTTTCTTGAACTTATTTCACTTAGCATAATACCCTCGAGTTCCATCCACATCATTGCAAATAACAAGATCTCATTATTTTGATGGCTCAGTAATATTCCATTATATATATACCACATCTTCTTATCCATTCATTTGTTGATGGGTATCTGGCAGAAATGTCCATTTTTTAATATGTTTAAAAACATGTCTCATTCTAGTACTACTTTAACTAAAGAAAAATTACTTTGCTCCCTGCAAGATCTTTATTAATTATAAAAGGAAAAATATTAACTTTATAGTAAAGAAACCTGGCAGAAATCTCCTTAATCAAATGCTCAAAGTTAACATAATCAGTAAGGGAAAAAAAAATCAGTATCTTGTGCCTCCTGACATGTGTACTAAGAAAAACAATATCACTTCTGTGAGAATCTTGCCAAAAAATGCATAACTTGAATCTAGTCATGAGGAAACATTAGATAGACCCAAATTAAAGGACATTCTGCAAAGCGGCTGCCCTGTATTCTTTAAAAATGTCAAACTCAGGGCACCTGGTTGGCTGAGTCCATTGAGCGACCAACTCTTGGTTTTGACTCAGGTCATGATTTCAGGGTCATGAGATCAAGTCCTGCGTCAATCTCTACACTCGGCGGAGATATTGCATGAGAATCCCCCCTCCCCCCAGCTCTTTCTCTCTCAAATAAATAAATCTTTTAAAAAAGTCAAAGTTATAAAAGACAAAGAAACTGTTCCAGACTAAGAAGACAAGCCAACTAAATACAATGTATGAGTGGGATCTTTTTCTGTAAAGAAAGTGATGAGAATAATTTGTGAAATTTGAAAAGGGTCTGTAGTATTGAATCATCTTTAATTTCCTAATTTTGAAGGTATGTTGTATTTATATATAATAATATCCTTATTTTGGGGAAATATATATATTTACTATATGTTTATATATATATAACTTTATATATATATATTTACTATTGTATGTGTGTTAGAAAGGGTGGGGAGCAGATAGGAGAGAAAGGGAAAGCAAATGTGGCTATGTAAAATGTTAACAGTTGAGGAATTTGGGTGAAGGGTATATGGGAATTTTTGATACTCTTCTCACAACGTTTCTGTAAGTCTGAAATTATGTCCAAAAGAGTTCAAAAATTCCTTTTCATTGAATTAACAGGTGGTTAGGTATTTACCATGCAGAGTATTGGATTGGATTGCAGTAGTTACTAAAATACAGAATATACAGTCCCTGCCTATAAGTTACTGAAAGCTAGGCAAGTTTTTTTCCTACAGACAAAAGGCTATCTGACTGTAGTAGAAATGTCACAGTCTAAAAAAAAGTACCTTTTATATTTATCAGACAAGGTCTTTATTATGCCTCCTCTGGTAGGGGAAATGAAGCATTACTTTAAGTATGTCAGAATATCTACAGTTCTTTTCTTATGATGTTTTTCATTGTGGAGAAAATTGCCTGTCTCTCTCATATTTGACTCTTCATCTTGTTCAGGAGTTACTGGCATTGAACCCAGCAGTTTATTTGCCTCTTCCCATCTTCGGTGTTCTGGGGCTCTCAGTCCCACTCTTTGTAATAAAGGCTTTTACGAGAATCGTTTTTTATGTTACCAGGTATTTGTGTAAAACCCTGGAGCAGACGTGAAAAATTGTCGTTTGCACTCACTGTTGATCTTTGAATGACTTTTAATTTTGGGGAGATTTATTTCTATATTTTCTTTCACTTATATGTCCCCTTTAATGCCCATTTTGAAGAGGAAACACAAAGCATTGTTTTCTCTACATCATTTCCCCCTGTTGGATTGGCCATCTCCAATTCCAACAATTCTGAACTCAGAAGACCCAAGAAACACCAAAGGCTGCAACCACACACCAGAATTTCACTCTGTAGAATACATTTTGTGACTATTTACCCAGGAAAGGGCTGTTTCTTTTCCCGTGTTTCCTGTGCTTAAGGAGGGAGTATTATTGATGGGCTGGGGTAGACAGGGAATTTAGATTCCATTTTTTTCCCTGGATCTTTGCTATAGTCTGAACATTGGTGTCCCCCCAAATTCCTACATTGAGAACCTAATGCTCTTGGTTGAGAGTAACTTGGTAGGGCCTTTGGGAAGTGATTGGGTCATGAAGGTGGAGCCCTTGTGAATGGGTTTAGTGCCCTTGTCAAACAGGCCCCATGGAGCTAGTTTGTTCCTTCCACCATGCAAAGATAAAGTAAGAAGTCTGTAACCAGAGAAGGAACCAGACTAGGTAGTTATTAACCAGCATATATTTATTTTCATAGTTCTAGAAATAAATATATGCTGTTTAATGACTACCTAGTCTGGTATTGTGTTAGAGCAACCTGAATGATCTAAATCAATCTCTGACAATGATCAACAATACTTTCCCTCACCCATAGACGTATAGAATGACATTTTTTCTGCCTGACTGACTACTTGAAATTATATTGATTTTGGGGGGGGGATGGGTAGGGAGAACTTTCTTGTGTGCCAAGTACACAAGAACTACTACGAAAAAAGTTAACTGTTTCTTAGTAAAAACGAAATTAAATTCTAAGTGTGTCTTTTGTTAGCCTTTCAGTAAATAACACGACCACTCCCTTCCATCAGCTTTAGGAAAAACTGCACTGCCTCAGACTCATGTCTGTATTAGCTGAGAGACTTCTGGTGCTGTTATCAGTACCAGCGATCAGAGGATAAGCTGTATCCCACACCATTTAGCAGTTAAAAAAAAAAGTTGTATTTCAAGGTAGAGAAGAAAGAGATCAGGGCAGCAAATTCATGAATGCTTCCTATTGGGGGAAATATTTAGGCAAAGTAGTGCATCTTAATTATATTGGTGATATATGACTTCTAGAATTGCTAGCTCGATATTCACCTTCATTTGGCAGAACCGTGTAAGTAGTCTCCATTCCAGCATGAATGTGGTCAGTCACGTGACAGTGGAGTAACCAGATTCCAGGTGTCCTTGGAAACATTTCTATAGTTTGGTATGTCCCAGGGAAAACGTCAAAGACATCAGAAGTATAAATGCCCCTGTGCTTAATTAGAAAAATGACAAATATCATATAATGTTTATTGTATGTGAGAGTTCATTCAAATAATCTTCCATTGGCCAGCTCAGGGATATTAGAAAAATGGATGAATATGTTAAAAAAAGAGAGAGAGAGAGAGAGGGAGGGAGAGAGACCCTGCACATTTGTATGTCCATACAACAGTGAGGTATGTTGTCTTGGTACTGCTGAATGCCTGGCAGGATGGGCCACGAAGTGCGTGTGAAGGGAAGATGTGAGGAGAGTCCACTCACCCATTTGGACCATGTGGTACCTCTTACACTTCAACTTCAGTTTGCCTTTTATCGTTGCACTTGAGTTACACAAGAGAATTTAGCTGTGCCTCATTTCAGTTCTAACCTCACTTTTGCGGAACCTCATCTAGATTAGCTGGTCTGTGAAGCTTTATGGCAGGGAGAGTAAAGCTGGGAGCAGGAAAGGAGGCCCAGGGAGAAACCAGAACCTGAGGCAGTTCAGGCAGAGGCTAGACTAGACACAGAGTACTTGTGGGGAGGGGGGTGGTATTTCTGCAAGGACAGAAGTGAAAGTCCCCTAAGAATATAACATCTGCGCAAACCAAAATACAGACAGAAAAATGGCCTTTTCTGCAATGGGCTTTGTGGTAGTTTCTGAATTTTTTACATTAACTCGAAGGTAAGAAAGAGAGCTTTTGGCTCCTGCTGAAATCAGCATTGGCTGAGAAGCAGAAGTAGCATTGAGATCTTGGGACCGATCAGTTGCCTCACACCAAAATGATAAACTTGTTCACTTTAGGCCATTTCAGAATTCAGAAGTTAGAACAGGTAAAAGTTATAATAAAGTCTTGGCTCTACCCTCTGATCCATCATATGGACATTCCCACCCTCTCTGCTAATGAGTCTATTCAAATGCCTCGCCCAGCAAATAGGTGAGCAGAACTCCATGAAAACCCACTAAAAATCCAATGAAGAGCCCAATGTATAACAAAGGTTGGTGACAACAATTGAAATTGCTGCGTGGCACACTCTTTGGAAATAATTTAGTAGTCTCTTGAAACTTTTTTTTCATAAGTCTCTCTAAGGAAATATTTTCTTCATTTGTGTTAAAACACTTCCCAATAGGGCAAGAATAATTACCGTGGATCACTCTTACCTGATACCCAAAACTGTGGCCATGAAAGTGTACCGAGTGCAAGTCTATTTCATTGCCCATTCCCATCAGGTACCAGTTGACTTCATCTCCCACGTGCATCGTGAGGCCTTGCAGGTTCCCAAACATTCTTCCATTAATAGCTGGGGAAATCACATGATTTTTTAAAATTATTTTTCATGATATTTTAAATCAGTAGCTGTTTCACTGACAATAGGATTACTAGGTTAATGTATGGGACCTTTTTGAGGTAATAAAAGTTACTTCACTACAGATGGGGAAATGAATACTTTCAGGTCAATAAAGTCGCACTTCTTTTCTACTCATTTAGCACCAAAATCCATAATCCTAAGTGTGAATTTAAAAGGGAATGAGACTTTGGAATGGGGAGAGAAGTTAGTAGGTGGCTTTTGCTTTGAACAGAATTCTAACTCACATACAGAGTAAGGCAGAACTGGTTTATTATAAAATGAATAGTCTCCAAACTAACTTCATTTGAAGGAAGAAAATGGGGAACTTAGGGTTAAAATAATGTCTCATACCATGCATTTTATTGCTTTCTATGAATTCCTCATCATCTTTGTTTACTTTCTCGGGGTGTTCAGAGTATGTTTTGATGTTGTCATCTATGTACCAGGATTCATTTTCATCAAAAACAAAAAACAGAAGGGAAAATTCCAGTTTTCTTATGGGATTGAATACTTTCATGTAATATCTCCGGCAAACAATCAGTGGGCCAATTAATCCACTATAGAGATCCTGAAAACAAGCAAAAACATCAGTGATTCTTGTGATAGAAGTCAGCATTTCAGACAACTGGGACCTTGGGAATTTTAGAAGAACCGATGCCTAATGTGGTGCTGTCAGGTCAGTCACCTCCACTTGTAGATAAGTTGGATTAATGGTGAATGGTGAATGGGTGATGTTGAAGTAACAGAAGTACGTGCAGAAGCCAAATATTAGCTCAGTTAATGAACAGCAATGTAAAAGAAACCCATGGATGGTGTTGGATTGCCTATTCCATAAATCGAGCTCTATACCAGTCTCAAAATTCAGAGATGAATCAAACAAAGCCTGTGCCCTCCAGGAACTTAGTCTAGTAGTGAAAACAGAGGATGGAAGAAATGAATCACTTGTGGCGATGGAGGTTCATAAAGTGCAAATGAACACAGAGGAGGAAGACAACAATTGACAAATCTATGAGATGTTTGGTTTGGGGGTGTCAGTAATGGCCGATTAGGTCTGGAAGGCCTTCAAGCTCTATCATGTTCAGGAACTTTAGATTTTATCTTGTGGGTCATAGGGAGCCATTGAAAAATTGAACATATAGCATGGCAACATATTTGCATTTTAGACCAGTCGTCCTGGTGGTGAATGAAGGAAGGATTGAAGGAGGAAGAGACTGGATCCTGGGGGCCATTGCAGTAGTTAGGCAAATTACAAAGACCCGATCTGTGGAGATAGAGAGAAAGAACAGACTGAATTATATTTAGGTGGGTAGACTGCTTATGTGAGCCAAGGGGAAGAACTAGATACTTCATACCCAGGGTTCCAACTTGAACAAATGAGTAGATTTGGAACTCGTGGTGCCACATATTGCAATAGGAAAGACAAGAGGTGGAGATGGATCTCAATTCCATGTTAGAGTGGCTGGTTTCCAGTGCTAGTGGGACATGCTCGTGGAGATGTTCAGTAGGGTGATATATAGCCAGGTCTAGAGTTTAAGAGAGAGCTCTGGACTTGAGATTTAATTCTACAAATGAATCTTTGAACAAGTTTTGATTTGCAGTTGTTCAGTGTTTTGTTGGCTTTTAATATTCAATCAAATAGCTTTAGTTGTGCTGGTTGACTACTGAGATCAACACTTTTATTATCATTAATAGAGCTCTGAAATCATGTACCTCAGTTCTTTGGGTTTAATGTATTTTTATGCCAAAAAAGAAATAAAATAACTGCATTAATATTTAATTATGTGTTACCCACAATCAGAAGTCATAGGGTTAACACAATTACAACTTTATCCTTAAAAAGAAACAAACCGGGACGCCTGGGTGGCTCAGTTGGTTAAGCGGCTGCCTTCGGCTCAGGTCATGATCCCAGCATCCTGGGATCGAGTCCCACATCAGGCTCCTTGCTCGGCAGGGAGCCTGCTTCTCCCTCTGCCTCTGCCTGCCACTCTGTCTGCCTGTGCTCGCTCTCTCTCTCTCTCCCTCTCTCTCTGACAAATAAAAAAAAGAAAGAAAGAAAGAAAAAGAAACAAACCAAAAAAATGAAACCAAAGTGAATTGTCGGAAAGCTTCCTTTCCTGAGATTTTAAGATCGCATTGGATCACAAGAAAACTCTCATCTCATCTTCCTTCAACTGTATGTCTAATTTGGGGGTTTTCACAAAACACAAATGATTTAAAGTTTACCTTAACATGATCCACAGTTGAATAGTAAGCCCACGGAATACAAGCAGAATCCTTTATTCCAGCTCCAGATCTTTCTGGGATCTTCCATATGTAAGTGTGAATTTCACCTGAATTGATCAAGTGTTAATGTATCTGGTTATATTTGGTATATATTTGATATATAAATATATACTGAGTCTTAATAACCAGTGATCTAGAAACGGGAAATGTCAAGGCAATTAGTGTTAAAAAGTAGTGGAGCTCTAAACTGTTTTTAGGAATTTAGTCTTAAGACAAGCTCTAAGACATACTTTTAGAACTTCTTTGTCAGTGAGGGATTAACTAGCCATATACAAACACATAAAATACCACCAAGCCAGAACCTGGCAATACCAATATCACAATTTGAAGGAGCTTTATAACAGATCTTTTTTTAGCTTTAAGTCTGTTCCTGTAAAACAGTCTTCAACCATCAAGTGATTTCCCCCAGTGCAACACCTTCCCCAAACCTTCTCTGTGTTTGTACCTGCATGCCGTGTGTCATTCCCTCGGTTTCACTTTGGCCTTCCTTTTCTCCTTTTTCACCATTATCCCTAGTGATTCCACAATTCCTGGTTCAGAGCCATTAGCTCATGGGTTCTTACGGGTCACTGACTTGTCCCACTCTGTCATACCATAAACAGCTCTGTCACATACGGGACACTTTGAAGATAGCCAGTTGCTCTGCCCTTCTAACTTGCCAAGGCCTTGACCTTCTTCCCTGTGCTCTGGGCTCTTCTCCAGGCTGATCTCTGCTTCCATTACCTCAGGGGTTCTTATCCAGCTCCTCACCAGACCTTGACTTGTGTGGTCTGTCTGTGTGGCCTCTTAACCATCCGCTCCCTTTATGTAGACCTCATGTTACATACTCATGCTTTCAGACTTTCATTAGCCAGAATCTGGCCAGCCTTTTCTAGGGAATCAAACAGGACAGGAGGGATGGTCTCAAGAGATGTGGTAGACTTTTTCTTTTTTCCTCAAGTCTTCCATCTTACCCACCCCTACATCATCACCTGTTTTCTAAGCAAAACCTTTCACTGAGAATATAGAGCACAGATTCACCACCTGAACTTATCATCTTTTCATCTACGCTCTTAAAATCTCATCAGCCAAAAAATAATGTTTCCTTTTCTTCTCCATTCTCCAACCTGTTCTGCCACCCATGGTGGATACCCAAAAGCCTGGCACTGTCCTTGACTCTCCTTCCCTAATGCTCCTTAATGCCTCATCTTTCAGCAGGGGCTGTTAGCTCCACCTTTAAAATACAACCAGAATATGACAACTTACCACCTCAGCTGCTTCCACCCTGGTCCAAGTCTCATTTTTTTAAACTCAGATTATTGCAATAGTCCTCTAACTGATCCTTGATTCCGCCCTTGTCCTCCACAGTCACTTAGCTCACATGTCAGCCAGAAGAGGACTTTACAGAGTGTTCATCAGATCATCACTCTCCAGCTCAAGCCCTCACATGGTTACTAGTATAAAATCTGAGGTTCTGACTATGGCCTCTAAGGTTCCCTTTCCTGCATCCAGCCCCCTGCCCTCCCTGGATCTCATCTCACATTCTGTCCCCTGTTTGCTCTGCTCTGGTCTCTAGCCTCCTTCCTCTTCCCATCTCAGGGCCTGGAATGCTCTTCCCCCATAACTCCCTGTAGCTCATGACTTACCATTTAAGTGTCTTCACCAGTGGCACCTCCTCAAAGAAGCCCTCCTGATCACCCTACTTAAAACAGTGCTCTTGTTACTTCCTCTCTCTTATTCACTTTAATCTTTTCCATAGCACCTTTTATACATTGATACTATGTATATTTATCTCTTTTGAAAGGATATGAGAGTCACGAGGGCAGGGCTTTTTATTTCTAATCTCCTGAATTCACACGACCAACTTTATAGTGTAATTTATTTTTTCTCACTTACCAAATTTGGGAACTGCTAAATTACTAAGAAATAGCCCTTTCCTAGAAGCCAACTTTACAACTGAAAGAATAAAAAATATAGTTTTTAATTAAAGGAAGTGTATTTAACCTCTTCCAGCTTTTGCACTGTGTTAACTGAAGTTATTGCATTTCCCGTACATGCCAGATATTGGGCTAGAATTGGGGAGTTTAAAATTCCATGTGGTGGTCTCTGCCCTTAGGACCTTGCCTTCAGCTACTGGCATGGAAGCATTCAACCACATACAGTATGCAGTAAATGCTGTGTGGGTGTGGAGAGATCATCTCTGCTCATTCCACCTTGAGTATTTGCAGATACAGTATTCGCAGATGTTTTCCTTACAGTTCTGTGCATCCCTCTCTCGTTCTCTCCCTCTCTCTCTTTCTCCCTTCCCTTCCCTTCCTTTCCCTTTCCTTGAATGTGCATGGAGGCATACACACAGATACACCTCCCTGCATGCCCTCTTTTTTAAAAAAAATTTTTAAACTTTTAAAAGATTTTACTTATTTGAGACAGAGAGGGGGAGAAAGAGAGAGAGCACAAGCCGGGGGGCGGGGATGCCAGAGGGAGAGGGAGAAGCAGACTCTCCACTGAGCAGGGAACCCCACCTGGGGGCCGATCCCAGGACCCTGAGATCATCACCCGAGCTGAAGACATACTCAACCGGCTGAGCTGCCCAGGCGCCCCCCCTGTATGCCGTCTTAACCACCTCCTTCTTCACTTCCTTAAGACACTCATTTGGAAGGAATACCTCTCTGATAACAGTCATTTGTGGGAAGCCTGTAAAGTCTATTAAAATGCCACCCCTCACTCCTCCCACCCCCGCCATGAGTACCTGGTAAAGTTGGAGTAACTGTAGAACTCTCTGTTTTCACCCCATGGGCATGTATTGAGTAGGGCCTTGTGGCCATGTTTTTAAAGATAATTTTAACTGTGTCTCCAACATCTGCATGAAGTTGTGGACCTGGCAAGAGCAAAAAAGAAGAGTGGCTTATATACCTATCAGATAAGAAATTCTAACTCAGTAATAGAAGCAAAGATCAGGTAACTTTCTTAGCATGAAGGCAGGAGTCATACTAAATTGCCAAATTGCTTCATACTAAACTACTCTTGGATTTACACCTGGCCTCAGAGGATTCAGAATAAAAACACTAGGAATGGTTGCCTCCAGAAATGGAAACCGGGAGTGCATTTCTCATCAAGAGTCCTACAGGACGTTTTGGCCTGAAAGTCCCTTGTAGGGCAATGGCCTAATCCTGCTGAGTCAGCTATGACCCTACCCTGACCAAGAGTCATTGGGCAGCACTTGCTATCATTTCTCTGCATTTGGACTTCCAGACCTTCCTGAGTGTGAATTTGTGGCAATACAGCATTTGGAAGGGTGGGTGGCACCACCCCTCCCATTTCTACCTTCTTCTGTAGCCAATCTTAGCTAGTCTGCTGCTAAGAATTTCCACAACCCAGCAACAATGCCATTCTCCCTTGGGCATCTTATTTCAGGGGCTGAGGATAACACGCCTCAGGGTATCCTGTTAGTATAGAAATATGTGGGGTTGGGAGTGATGTCCCCTGCACTTAATGATTTTCCAGAAAATTCCCAAGACAACTGTTGGTCAAGTTCTTAGACATTCTCTCTTAAAAGGATTCCTGAAAAATCAAAAGCAACTTTTCCCATGCCTTGTGTATGGTAACAATTTTTTCTTTCTGTATTTCCTTGTCTATGTGTACATTTTTTTCTCTTGGAGTTAACTACTAGATGGCAATTTATTTTATTATTTTTTTAATATTTTATTTATTTATTTGACAGGCAGAGATTACAAGTAGGCAGAGAGGCAGGCAGAGAGAGAGAGGAGGAAGCAGGCTTCCTGCTGGGCAGAGCGCCTGGTGCGGGACTCGATCCCAGGACCCTGGGATCATGACCTGAGCCGAAGGCAGAGGCTTTAACCCACTGAACCACCCAGGCACCCCTAGATGGCAATTAAAAAAAAAACCAAATAACTCTGATTTGGGAGCTGGAAGAGAGGTGGAATAACAGAGAGAATCTGGTGATTTTCATTAGAAAATAATTTCTAGGAATTTCACCAAAATTCACAGGCATCAATTTGGTGAACACCAGATACATATAATTTCACTAGTATATGGGATAATACATTGTTTCTAAGAAAAATAAGCAATATTTTTGAAATATTTTTAGAAAATACAGGCTTCTCATTTTTATTACGGAACTCTTATTTTTATTTGAATACCTTTGACTATGAACTGGGAAATTAAACCCTTGGACACATAGCTACCCCATACCCGATGATTAGAGTACCTAGAATTCCCAGATATTCTTCTTCAGCATTTCTCTCCATGGGAACTCTGAACGTGCTGTCGGTGTATTGCCGATACACAACTTTCTTGTATTTGGAACCTATGTAGAATTCTTCCTTATCTAAAAATGCATTCGAAACACTTCAAAAAAACAATACACACACTAAGGTTAGTAACTGTCTTAATGAAGTGAAAACCGAGTTTAAAATTTTGACTAAAAACACAGTTTTCATTTAAGTAATTATGTGAATTTTTAATAGCATTCTCCTATTCCAGCAGGAAAGAGTAAGACTTTGAAAATAGATAGGCATGGTAGAAAGTGCTCCTTGCTGGGAGGAGAGCCATCCAAGACCTGTGCTGACTCTCCCACTAGCTAAAATGACCTCCAGCTAGTCATTGCCTGGTTGACCCTCAGGTTCCTCACCCCCAAAATGAGGTATTTGATGAGATGATCTTTAAAGTTTCTCTATAGCCCTAAAATTCTGAGCCCAGATTTCATCCATGAAGGGTTCTCTGGTTCCCGCAGTATTTCTGGTTTATAAGAGCTGAAATGGCCCAGTGTTTTCAACCACTCCTTTTATCTTAAGCTTGCAATGTCTCCTCATGGTCCCTGTAGACTTTTTCTTTTTAAAGATTTTTATTTATTTATTTTAGCAAGAGAGACAGAGGGAGATTGCAAGCAGGGAAAGGGACAGAGGGAGAGGGAGAGACAGAATCCCAAACAGACTGCCCACCGAGCACGGAGCTTGAAGTAGGGCTCGATCCCAGGACGCTGAGATCATGACCTGAGCCAAAATCAAGAGTCGGTTGCTCAACTGAGTCACCCTGATGCCCCAACTCCTGCAGCCTTCTGACGATTTTACTCCTGTCACTTGAAATAACCTTTCACTACTTTATACTGCAAACATACTCCCCATTAGTTAGTCAAACTAACCAGCTAACATTTGCTTAGCTACAGGTTACCAGAGATGTTGGGCACCCCAGATCCGACCACATGTCTGATGTCTCAAATCATATCCATGAAAGCTTAGTGCATGATGTGTGAGATGATGAAGGGAAGAGTGGTTGGAAAAGTCTTCACGAAGTATCTGGTGATACTGCTCAATGTGCAGTTTCCAAAGCTCCAATAATGATCCTTTACTTACACTTATTCACAATGAACTTATTTTTTACACTTCTATAATGTTCATGTTGTTGGTGGTTTTGAAGCATATTTTCCTATGAGTTCTTGGAGAACTCAGACCATGTCTATTATACTGCCCTCAAGAATTTAAAATATTCTTCACACATAATGGTTTTAAGAATGTAAAAGAACAGATTACTGAACCGATAAGGAACTCTCTGAAGGAAAAATAAGAAAAGCAGCAAACAGCTGATAAGGAAATAATATTTAAGGTCTGAATTTAGGCATTGATTTTTGTTTAAGTTTGACAATCATTAGCAAGATAAGGACACATGAACATAAGAAGACAATCCAACAGAAAAGAAAGAAAGAGCGACTACAAAGAATCAAATGAGATAGACGGAAATTTTCCTGTGAGAAAAATGCCAGAACAGAAATTTATGAGGAAAGGTTCCTGGGAGGCATTCTGCTATGGTTCTGTTGTTACAGTTTAATGCAACTGTTCGTGTTTCTAAAATTTAGCATAATTCTTAATTCTCTGAAAGAGAAAACTAAAAAAATATTGGGAATCCAAGTCTGGAGATTTACTTTTGTTCTTGTAAGTGATGCAGCTCCCGTTCCCATTCCCTGCTTGGGGAATAATCCCATTCCACCTCCACGGCTGCGATGTAGTAGGTCCTTTGTGACAGGTAGAAGCTTGGATCGTCAGACTGTCCCTTGCATTTGTTCACAGTGTATTTCTGCTTCATGCCTCCTGTGTAGTGATCAGTTGTTAGGCATTCAACATCAAAAGTCCCTGGAATGGTAAATAAGAAAGCGTGTCACTCCTTTGCTCAGCACCTTCTATGTCTCTTCAGCTCACTCAGGATCAACACGTGGCTCAGGTGGATGATCACCTCAGTTACCATTCAACTCTATTCCAGTCACAGAGGCTTCTTTGCTGTTCTTAGAACAGGTCAAATGTGTGCCTGCCTCAGGGCCTTTGCCCTTGCTGTTTCCTCTGCCTGGATGATCACATCAGCTACCACTCACTCTGTTCCAGTCACAGAAGCTTCTTTGCTGTTCTTAGAACAGGTCAAGTGTGTGCCTGCCTCAGGGCCTCTGCCCTTGCCGTTTCCTCTGCCTGGAATACTCCTCCCCAAAATATCCACATAGCTTATGCCCTCACTTTATTCAAGCTTCTCGTTAATTGTCATCATCTCAGAGAATTGTTACCCACCTTCCCCCATCAGTCACAATCCCCTTTTTCTGCCTTATTTTTCTTGATAACATTTATAACCACTTGATATATATAGATATAGATATATTTATATTTATATATAAAAATATAATTGCTTCTTGTCCGTCTCCCTGCATTAGAATTTCCACTTCACAAGAAAAGGCACTTTATGTCTTTTGTTGACTATTGTATTTACACTTGTCTAATGATTGAAGGAAGAGGTGACACTGGACTTGTCTTACGTTGTAGTGGTATATGATGAACCAGATAAAGCCTGAAGCAAGTTATTGTGTTTCACATTTTGGTAAAAGTTCTTTCTTTCTTGCTTCAGTTTGTCTTACTCATTCAGAACCAGGCCACAGGTATCTCTGAGGTCGCACGGCTATCATTGCAGCACGGGACACTCAAACACAACTAGCCCACAAGCCAACAGTACATGAAGGCTACAGAGAGATTACCCAAAGTCTAACTGCAGAGCTGTTAGAGAAGTCATTTGCTTTCTAGTCTGACTTGCCAGCTATTGTTAAAAGGAACATAACTTAAAAAGAAAGCATCCCGAGGACTCTATTATGTGGAAATGGGAAAAACCACAGTCTGCTCTTCACTTGTCACTCCCTCCCTTCCCCTCAGCAGGCAGGAAATGGACCTATCTGCCACATGCTTAGCTAACAGGGGCCCAGACATGCTCTTCAATGGAGGGAAGGGCACACAGTTGGGAGGCTTGGGGAAGGGATGAGTTGATCACCCAACCCAGCTTTTTAAGCCAAAATGACGTGAATCCATTCGGTGGAGACTTGTCTTGACTTTAAAGAAAGGTACCTTCAGTATCAGGCTGCATGAGGAGTGTAACACTTGCTTGAGGGAAGAGGTTTGCTGTGTCTCTTCTTTCTCCTTTTGACAGATACGTGTTTCCTGTGAAGTAAATCCCGTGTACATCAGCCTCATTTCCAGCACTGAATAAGTACCACATGACTGAATCTCCTTGGCACATGTTGAGACCAGGCTGATTCCCGTACATGAATCCATTCATGGCTGTAAAAGTCGGGAAATAATATTTTGAAAGTGATTTATCTTATGTCCTCCTCCATGACAACGTCCCAGATTTTCCAGAGCCAACTTTGTGGATCTAATTTTTGAAAGACCCATTCATGCCGCTCCAACCCATTATGCATCAGGAGTGTCTCTGCAACCCCTTGCTGTACCCAGCACCTCAGAACATCCCTGGCTAGAAGGGGTAGAGCTGAAGGCAGGGTTCTTGAAGTTCTGCAATGTTCTTCCCAGCTAACCATTTCTTAGTTCTCTCAAGAGTTGGATTTGTGAGGACCCAAATGAATGAATAATAACAGCTATTCCTGGGCACTGCAGACTGGGAATGTGTTTGTTGCTCTGGATGGAAAATTGTCTGATTCATCTTAAATAACAGGGAAGAGTGAATGCATAAAGTTTTCTTTCACTGCTCTTACTAATAGGTAATTATCTTGACTTCTCCAAAATGTAAAAATGCGAACTCAAAAGAAATATTATCATGATTGCGACCAGTATTGATTCAATTTAAAAAGTAACATGAGTTTTTAACACAACTTTACATTTGTTTCTTCTTACTATGGTGATTAGCAGTGTGGGCATTCTGAACAATTAGTTCACCGTCTAAACCTCTAGAATTATTCTGGGAACGAAAAAGAAAATCTGATGCTAGGTTTCAATTAAATAAGAATTTCTGGAGGTTGCCCTGAGCATTTAAAAAATAGTTTTAACAGGTCTAATAAAACTCCCAGGGGAATTCTAATTTGTAGTCAAGGGTGAGATTCATTAAAGTTCATCGACAACAGAGGCCACATCTTTCTTTATTTTGAATAATAAAATGAGGCTGTCGCTATTAAACCACAGACGAGAAAAGCATCTAATCCAGTAGTTCTCAAATTTAGGCATATCACAACGATGTAGAAGGTTTTGTTACAGAGAGATTGCTGGCCCCACCCATAAAGTTTCTGATTCAGTAGGTAGGAGTTGGGACCCCAGAATTTGCATTTCTAACAAGTCCCTGGGTCATGCTAAAGCTGCTGATCCAGGGACTACATTTTAAGGACCAGGTATCTAATTGATAGATTTTATGTTTTATTATTCTGGATTAAGCAAAATGAAAAATAATTGATACCTTAAATATTAATATTACCCTCAGAGTTGTGTTTAATC
The DNA here is from genome assembly GCA_004024625.1 of Mellivora capensis. NCBI lineage: Eukaryota > Metazoa > Chordata > Mammalia > Carnivora > Mustelidae > Mellivora > Mellivora capensis. Next base: position 50,630 of record PISX010003469.1, on the reverse strand, counting down.
ATTTGTTGAAAATTAATCAATAGGCAAAGTAATTAGCATTTTGGTTTCATTAAAAGCATTACACAGGGCCATACTGAAATAACTTAATATTGGCAGGTGATGCATACTCACAGTGCATCTTATTAGATTCCTGAAAATCTTCATTTTCCTTATTCACCAGATGAGGTGCGGTTGTAAACATTCTAATATTCTCATCCAGGAGTAAACTTTCATTCTCATCAAACACTGTGGGAAACAGGTAGAACTCCTTGTCTACATTTTTCTGTAAATTGAGACAAGAATAATGAGGTGAAGATAGGACCAGTGAAGCAGCAAGACTTCCATGCACATAGTACTATTTGGGCAGAAATTCACCAAAGGAAGGATAAGAAGTTTCCATTCCTCTTTGTAGATGGGGCTCGTGAAATAGTCCAGTTGATTATCAGAGTTTTCATTCCTATCTTTGCAGTAGGTTTTTGATTCAACATGATCTAAGTCTCTCTCTGCACCTACACCTTCTGACTCCTCTCCTCACCTTCCTGCCAGCTCTGCCCATACCACTGAACACACCAAAAACAGTGACTAAAATAGGGGGAAAAGGTGCCTGTGCCAAAAATTAGATAAAGTGTCATCTGCATTCATGAAAACTTGAAGAACTTCTGTAAGACAGAGCAGGGGAAGCAGATAGAGGGAGAAATCCTCTTAAGTGAAGAAATAGTCTGTCAAAAATTTAAAAAAAGCCTTCTGACTGAGGAGGACCAGGAATTCACACAATCTCCAGTCATGTGGACAAACATTCTCACTTCCTCTCTCGCTGTCCCTAGTGAAACATAAACGAGCAGAAATGCTATCTGGTCTATGGAATATGTCAGTAGTTCAGAAGGAGGCAATCAGTCTAAGAAATCAAAACATATGAGCCCCTGAAAACTAAGTTTAGAGATTATTGCACATCTTTTTTCTGAGATAATTTTTTTCAGATGAAAAATATGACAATCAAATTTTTAAAATCCAACTAAAGCAGAGACCTGAAGGTTAGATCTTATAGAAAACTGAATCCATGATGGGAATAATTTTTTAAAAAATTTTTTATTTATTTGAGAGACAGAGAGAGTTGAGGGAGAGGTAGAGGGAGAGGAAGTCTCAAGCAGACTCTCTCAATGCAATCACTGAACATGAAGCCTGATGTAGGACCCGATCCCATGACCCTGAGATCATGACCTGAGCTGAAACCAAGAATCTGACAACTAACTGACTGCACCACCCAGGTGCCCCTGTGATGGATATAATTTTAAGAAAGCTCCCATAAATCAGAAGAAAAGATTGAAAGATGAAAAATACATACATAGTAATGATTTCAGAAAGAGAGATGTTATAAAAGGGGGAAAAGCAATGATAACAAATAATAGTGGAAATGCTTACCACCAGAAACAGAAAATTCAGATTCAAAAGCTTCACTGAAAACAAGGCAAAAGTAGTCATAGAGATCTATGCTTAAAAATAGTCTGGCAAAATTTCTGAATTTCAGACATAGACAAATTTCTACAATAAGTCATTTAAAAATGTTATCACAAACATTGGATTCTCTAGTACAATAAATGTCAGAAGAAGATGGAGTAGCATTTATGGTTTTTTTTAAATTTATTTATTTGTCAGAGAGAGAGGGAGAGAGAGCAAGCAAGCACAGGCAGACAGAGTGGCAGGCAGAGGCAGAGGGAGAAGCAGGCTCCCTGCCGAGCAAGGAGCCCGAGTGGGACTCCATCCCAGGATGCTGGGATCATAACCTGAGCCGAAGGCAGCCGCCCAACCAACTGAGCCACCCAGGTGTCCCAGCATTTATGTTTTTGAGGGGAAAAGATTATGATACAGAAATTCTATACCTAGCAAAGAACAACAAAAAAAACATTCTCACATGTGTAGGGATTGTAATAAAGGACTGCTACACTCGCTTGTATTCTGATCTATAGAGAAAACTTCGGTGAAAAGTATATAGGCCACATTTTCCAATCACAATGCAACAAAACTAAAAAGTACTTATAAAGGAACAAAAAGTTAATAAAATTAAATAGATCATATTTGATCCTAATAACTCTTAGAGAGGAAGCAAACATGAATTACTAAATATTTAGTAAGCAATGTCCATGACAACAAGGCATAATGCATGGGATACACTAAACATATAGACTGAAAGTCTGAAATACTTTTTTTTTTAAATTTTTTTAGAGAGAGAGCACAACACTCATATGCACATGGGTGGGGGAAGGGAGGGGCAGTAGGAGAGAGAGAAAATCTTTTTAAAAAAATATTTTATTTATTTATTTGACACAGAGAGAGAGAGAGATAGAGAGAGACAGTGAGAGAGGGAATACAAGCAGGGGGAGTTGGAAGAGGGAAAAGCAGGCTTCCCACTGAGTAGGGAGCCTGATGGGGGCTTAATCCCAGGACCCCATGATCATGACCCAAGCCAAAGGCAGATGATTAATGACTGGGCCACCCAGGTTCCCCAGAGAGAGAGAATCTTAAGCAGTCTGCTCTCCCAGTATGGAGCCTGACATAGGGCTCGATCTCATGACCCTGATATCATGACTTGAGCTGAAATCAAGAGTTGGATGCTTAGCCAACTGAGCCACCCAGGCACCCCTGAAATACTTTTTATTTAAAGTAAAACCAAATAAAAATAAATGTTTGTAAATATCTGAAAATTTTAGAAAAGTAAAATGAAAAAAGGAGAAAGGAATTAATAAAGGCAAAAGAGAAACTGTTTAATAAATTAGAGCACAAATTTAAATGGCTAAACCTAAAAATGTATTATTTGAAAAGACTGATGAAATACCCATCTCTGGCAAGTCTAATTTAAAAAAAATAAGAGATAACCCAAATATATCACAATAGAACTGGGAAAAGAATATAAACACATATATGGGGAAGGAACAAAAGATCATTATGTACAATAAGTGTGATAAGTTGACTTAGAGGAAGGTACCGGAATAGACCAATATCCACAGGTGAAATGAAAATGTGATTAAAACACATTATGAGAGACAGACAGAAAGAAAGAAACCCTAACTACTTCTTTTTAAAAGTCACACAGTTAAAATAATTTTACAGACAATCTCTTTCAAATCTCTAAGGAACAGATGATTCTTATCTAATTAAACAGTTCCAAAGTATTCAAATCTTCCCAATTTACTTAATTTGGAAGTATAAATCTTCCTAATTTACTTAATTGGGAAGTATAAATCTTCTCAATTTATTTAATGAAGATAGTAAAACCATGATGTAATACCTAAAAAAGCACACACAAAATCTAAAATAATATCACTTACAGCTTAAATGAGAATTTCTAAATAAAACACTATCAAATTCAACACAGAAATATATTGGAAAAAAAAAAACTAAAAAGCCACAGTACTCATACCATCAACATTTTTCACGGATCTAGAACAAACAGTCCTAAAATCTGTATGGAACCACAAAAGACTCCAAATAGCCAAAGCAACCCTGATCAAGAAAAGCAAAGTTGGAGGCATTACAATTCCAGACTTAAAGCTTTTATTACAAAGCTGTAATCATCAAGACAGTATTGTACTGGCAAAAAAACAAACAAACAAACAAAAAAAAACCAGACACATAGATCAATAGAACAGAATAGAAAACCCAGAAATGCACCCACAACTATATGGTCAAGGAATCTTCAACAAAGGAGGAGAGAATATCCAGTGGAGAAAAGACACTCAACAAATGGTGTTGGGAAAACTGGAGAGCAACATGTAGAAAAATGAAACTGGGCCACTTTCTTACACCATACATAAAAAAATAAATTCAAAAATGGATGAAAGACCTAAATGTGAGACAGGAAACCATCAAAATCCTAGAGGAGAATAGAGACAACAACCCCTCTGACATTGGCCACAGAAACTTTTTACAAGAAAGACATGTCTCTAAAAGCAAGGGAAACAAAAGCAAACATGAACTATTGGGACTTCATCAAGATACAAAGTTTCTGCATGGAGAAGAAAACAATCAACCAAACAGCAACCTAAAGAATGGGAAAAGATATTTGCAAATGACATATCTGATAAATCTATAAAGAACTTACCAAACTCAATGCCCAAAAAACAAATAATCCAGTTAGGAAATGGGCAAAAGACATGAACAGACGTTTTTCCAAAGAAGACATATAGAGACAGTAAGAGACACTTGAAAAGACCCTCAACATCATTCATCACCAGGGAAATACAAACCAAACCACGATGAGATCCCACCTCACAACTGTCAGTATGGCTAAAATCAACAACACAAGAAACAACAGGTGTTGACAAGGATGCAGAGACAGGGGAACCCTCTTATACTGCTGGTGGTAATACAAACTGGTGTAGTTACTCTGGAAAACAGTATGGAGGTTCCTCAAAAAGTTAAAAATAGAACTACTCTACTATCCAGCAACTGAACTACTAGATGTTTACCCAAAGGATACAAAAATACAGATTCATAGGGATACGTGCACCCCAGTGTTTATAGCAGCATTATCAATGATAGCCAAACTATGGAAAGAGCTCACATGCCCATCAACAGATGGGTAAATGAAAAAGAGGTGGTATGTGTTTGTGTGTGTGTGTGTGTGTGTGTATGTATATACATATATATACATGAATAATACTCCGTCATTTAAAGAATGAAATCTTGCCATTTGCAATGATGTGAGTGGAACTAGAGGGTATTATGCTAAGTGAAATAAGTCAGTCAGAGAAAGACAAAAGCCATAAGACTTCCTCACATGTGGAATTTAAGAAACAAAACATATGAACATATGGGAGGGACTAAATAGAGAGGGAAAAAAACCATAAGAGACTCTGTAGAGCAAACTGAGAGTTGCTGGAGGGAGGTGGGTAGGGGATGGGCTAGAAGGGTGATGGGTATTAAGGAGGGCACTGAGTGTTGTTATAAGTGACAAACTACTGAATTCTATTCCTGAAACTAATACTGCCCATATGTTAACTAACTAGAATTTAAATGAAAATTTGAAAACAAACAAAAAAACTCACAGTATTCAAGTAATGTTTTTCCTGAGAAATGCAAGACTGGTTCAACATTAGGAAATCCTTAATGTATTTCATCATGCTTACAGATCAAAGGAGAAAAGATGTATAATAATTTTTTAAATAAAAATGTTTTAAATAAAAATTTTTAAATAAAATTACACATTTGGCATTAGATATTCCCTTCACTTTCCCTGACATCTTTTCAAGGCTTCCTCCTTGAAATTTAGATCTCGCCTCAAATATTACATTCACCTTATCTAAACTAGAATTTCTGTTCACTATTACATTACCCTAAATAGAAATTCCATGTTCATGGATAGGGAGACTCAATACTGTCAAGCTGTCAGTTCTTCCCAATTCAATCTATAGATTCAATGCAGTCCCAATAAAAATACCAGAAAATTATTTGTGGAAATCAACAAAGTGATTTTGAAGTTTGTACAGAGGCAACAGGCCCAGAATAACCAACATAATACTGAAGAAAAACAAAGTTAGAAGACTGGACATTTCCCAACTTCAAAACTTACTACAACACTGCAGCAATCAAGACACTATGCTACTGGTGAAAGAATAGACCAATAGATCAATGGGAAGAATTGAGAGAACAGAAGTAGATTCACATAAATTTAGTCATCTGATCCCTGACAAAGAGCAAAGGCAATATAGTGGAACAAAGATAGTCTTTTCAACAAATGGTGATGTAACAACTGGACTTTTACAAGCGAAAAAAAAAAAAAAAGAATCTAGACACAGATCTTACACTCTTCACAATAATTAACTCAAAATGGATCACAGACCTAAATGTAAAATAAATAAAATAAATGTAAAACAAATAAGGCTCCTAAAGACAATATAAGAAAAATCCAGATGACCTTGGCTAGAACTTTTGAGATACAACACCTAAAGGCACAAACTATGAAATAAATAATAGATAAGCTGGACTTCATCAAAATCACAGTTTATGCCCTCTATAAGATAATGTCCAGATAAGTGAGAAGACAAGCTGCAGACTGGGAGAGAATATTTGTAAAAGACACATCTGATAAAGAACAGTTATCCAAGATATCAAAGAAGTTTTAAAACTCAATATTAAGAAAACAAACAACACTATTAACCAATAGGCAAAGACCTTAATAGATACCTCACCAAAGAAGATAAACAGATGGAAAACAAGCATATGAAAAAACATTCTACTTCATATATCATTAGAGAAACAAACATTAAAATAAAAATGGGTTACCACCACACACCTATCGGAATGACCAAAATCTGGAACACTGACCACACCAGATACTGGCAAAGATGTGGTACATTAGGAACTCCTGTTCATGTCTAGTGGGAATACAAAATGGTATAGCCATTTTTGGAAGACAGTTTGGTATTCTTACAAAACGAAATGCACTTTTACCATACAGTCCAGCAACTGGGCTCCTTGGTATTTACCCAAAGTGGCTGAAAACTTATGTCTACACAAAAACATAAACATGGATATTTATGGCAGCTGTATGCACAATTGCCAAAACTTGGAAGTAACCGGGATGGTCTTCAGTAGGTGAATGGATAAAAAACCTGGTACATTCAGGCAATGGAACATGATTCAGCACTAAAAAGTAATGAACTACTGAGCCACGAAAAGACTTGGAGGAAACTTAAATGTGTATTACCAAGTGAAAGAGACCAGTCTGAAAAGGCTATAGACTGTACGATTCTAACTACAACATTCTGGAAAAAGGCAAAACTATAAATTATTAAAAAGACCAGTGGTTACCAGGGGTTGGGGGTTGGTAATAAGAGATAAATAGGTGGAAAAGGATTTTTACGGCAGTGAAAATATTCTATATGATTCCATAATGGTGGACACTTCCATTATACACTTGTCTACACCCACAGGATGTAAACACCAAGAGTGAATCCTAAAGTAAACTATGGACTTTGGATGATAACAATGTGTCAGTGTAGGTTCATTAATTGTAAATGCCCTCTGTTGGAAATGTTGATACTGAGGGAGGCTGTGTATATGGGGGGGTAGGGGATATATGGGAAATCTCTATTTTCTTCTTAATTTTGCTGTTAACCTTAAGTGCTCTGAAAAGTTAAGTTGACAAAAATAATAGTGAAAAAATAAAAAACTCTAAAGCTAAAAATAAAAGGTGCTTATAATAAGGGAATAAGTAAGAGGGGAGAAAGGATGGGAGCTAGACTTCTTTGAATATGTCTCTTTTTGTAGATTTGATGTTGGAACCAGGAAATATTTTACATTATTATAAATAATATTACAATTTTAAAGGCAATCCCTAAAAGAAACAGAAGTAAAATTAAATAAACCTGTGTATCTGGTGGATAGCAAAACTACAGAGAGAAGAACTATTCCAAATGACTTTAACTTTGTAATTTGACTGAACATCCCCAGTGGGATCTACTCTAAGGACCAAAAGGGCAGCAAACAAATCTTAAATTGTTTTCAGTAATTATATTCTGGCTGTACTGTTGTAATTATGATTCTGAGGCTATTGTATGTATATTGTGGGATGAACTGAGTAAATGTTTATGTTGGTATCATTGAGAACTAAGATTTTTCAGTGCAGCTGGAGGGAGTACTGATGTCAGATGAATAAAGTTAAGTAAAAAACAATAAGAATCCTTAGACCTGAATTTGAATAGAAAGTATCAGTATGAACTCATGATGAATTTTCTCTTAAAAAAGTACCTTTTCTAGTTCTGCCCATAGAAAAGGGCTGGGAACAATGATTTAGCCAATAGAAATGAGTACCCATAGTGCCCAGATTGTGATTCTGAATATAATTTCTTACTGAAAAGAACTAGGGCTTTTTGGGAGAAATGGTTGATTCTAGGTCTGACTCAGAAAGTATATAATATGAACCTACAATAGCTTTTTATACTAAAAATCAAGGAAGCTTCAAGGACTACTAAGTTCATCTGAAAATGAAGGAATCAACCAGAACAAATCTCTTCCGTGGCAAAAAATAGAATTTGGGGGGCATCTATAGGGATAATATCAGTGAATTCAAACACACCAAATATTCTTAAATCCATGAGTTCACAATAGCACTTAACAAGAAAAAATTATTAAGAATTTTTGAAGTATGTTAGAGGAGAACTATTCCTTTGAAAACTTGTAAATAAAGGGAAAGAATAAAGCATTTGTCACTCCTTTCTTATAGAATATGTACCTCAGGCTAACCAAATAATCCATGAAGGGAAGTTTCTGTTTATGGAAACATACTGGCTAATAAATAAAGAATGATGGGATCAGGATGTTAACTATTGTACAATCCCTGATTAGTTTATGAATCTAAGAAATGGTTCTCAGGGGACGACAACATTCCCAGCTGATGGAAGTACCCAGTAGCAAACATGAAGCAGTACTGGGGGGAAAAAAAATCTAACCTGAATTTGATCAAATCTGTAGATCTAGCCACTGATTTATAAGAAATTGAGGGAAAGAGAAAGAAACATGCCGAATGACACCATAGGAGTATGAGCAGTAAATCCAGGCATGGGAAACTTCCATAAGATAAATGACCCTTGCGACAGGAAAAAAAAATGCAAGGAAATAACCTTGAGAAACACAACAACTGATTGCAATGTGTGTCATTATTTGGGTACTGATTCAAACAACAAACTTGAAACAATTAAGAGGCAGCTGGAAAAATAGAAACACTGATTAGAAATGTGATGAAAATTTTTGATTAAAAATTGATAATATTAACATTATTATGATGATTTTAATTTATGATAATTACATTGAAGGCATTTTTTAGAGTCCTTATCTTTTATAGGTTCATATTATAATACTTAGGGATAAAAACATGATGGAGTTGGGTATTTCTCTTTCCTGGTCAAATGGTCATTTCCCCCTTTCTAAAAATGCTTTAAGAAGTACTTTCCTCAGTGAATGCTGAGTGACCAATTATCATTTTTTATTTGTGTGTTGAAGTCTAAAAGTATCATAAAAGACCCTGGGTTCCAAGAAAAGTCTGTTTCCAACTCATCTTGAAATAATCATGTTAGCCAGAGAATTTATGCATAGGAGAGCTCTTATGAGCTGGAGAAAAATTTGTAATAAATATTATGTATTAAATTCTCACTTTCTCAAAACCCACAATTTTTCTTACAGTAATGATAATTCAAAGGGATTGGGAAGTCATTTATATTTTCCCTCATTGGACTCACCAGTCTCCCATTTGCATGTAAACTTCCTTTCCTACATATTTTCATTGGCCCGATAAGCCCAGTAAATATATCCTTGGTGGGATCCACAGCAGAATAATACATCTTAGATAGGCAGATAGGATCTTTGTAAGTGGGTCCCACTTCTTTGGGGACAGTCCATTCGTAGGTGAATGTTTGTTTGGGTGCTACATGTGAAGCTGGAGGAGGAGGCGCACCTGCGAGAAAGGTCACATTGGAGAGGTTAAGTATGCTTTCTAATGTGGTCATTTGAGCCACCAAGTAGACCAGGTTTAATCCAAGACAACCCACTTCTCAGCTCCTTATTACTAATTAGAATGAAATCCTACTTGAATGGTGTCCCACTTGTGCTCCTGTGTCAGGTCACGGGTGGGTATGATTTCCTTCAGGAAGCCTCCTCCTAACCAGGCTGTGACTGGTGCCTGCTATGGTCTGAATGTTTGTGTCCTCCTAGAACTCACATATTGGAATCCTAATGCCCAATGAGATGGTCCTAGAAGGTGGGGCCTTTAGTGGATGATTAAACCATGAGACTAGAGCCCCCTAAATGGGATTAGTGCCCTTAAAGAGAGATCCCACAGAACTCCCTACCCCCTGCTACCACATGGGAATACAGCAAGAAGTGCGAGACCCGGAAAAGGGTCCTCATCCAACCATGCTGGCCCCCTGATCTTGGACTTCCAGTTTCCAGAACTGTGAGAAATGAATTCCTGTTGTTTATAAGCCACCCAGTGTATGGAATTTAGTTACAGCAGCCTGAATGGACTAAGACAGGGCTGCTCTCACAGCCCCTGATGATGTCTCCAGCACCTTTCACGCTAGGTTATGTGTATTTCCCCCACAAACAGAATGTAACCTCCCTGAAGGAAGCAGTGTCTCTATATTTCCTTTGCTAGAACAACACCTGAAAAGAGGGCATAATCCATACATGTTCTATTGAACAAAACTGAATTAAAAATAACTTCAGAACTAAAAGGTAACTGCAGATGATCCTGTTCAAATATCCTGATTTTATAGTTGGGGAAACTGAGGCCAGAAGGACTGAATAACTTGCCCACAGTCACACTGCAAGAGGTGGCAAAAGCACTTGTCTTCATTTGTCAGCCTGATATATAGAAATACCCAAATGCGTGCATAAAATGGAATATTTATATTATTAAAGTTATATTAAAATGCTCATAATGCTAAGGAAGCAAACTTAATATAAAAATACAATGATAAGTATTTATATACTATGATCTCAACTACATTCAAATATATATTATATGTACACGGGGTTGTACATATAAGTACATATAAGATGAAAGAGTGGGGGGTTATATAAGAATATCATAGTGGTTATCCATAGAACTATAGAAAATATTTTTGGATGTACTTTTTCTATTTTTCAAATATTCTAAAATGAGCATCTAATCTTACAATTGCAAGAACATTTTTCAAATCTAAAAATCACCCAAGCAGTATAATAATCTGCTATAAATAGCAGAAATGTATAATTTATATAATCCCAATAAGTTCCTACCAGTATTGTCAAAAGTCATCCAATTAAGGCAGGACAAAATTTCATATGCCAGTTGGAAATGGAAGGAGAAGAGGTTAACTTGCTTCCTGGCATGATGCCTAAGAATGATATATGAGCATCTTCCTTGGAAGTTTCTGCCTTTAGTTTTTGCTGGGCAGTTTTCCCTGGTGGACCAGCACAGTAGGTTGTTAAATGTAGTTTGGTTACAGAATGTTGTACTCACTTTCACTCAGGGAGTTGTGATGTGAGGTATAGTATGTGCCTTCATTGTTCTTGCTGACCCTCACCCCAACTGGCTCGATACTGAGGGGATATGCTCCTTTGTTATGGAAAGTGACTCTGATGGTATCTCCTACCTCTGCCCAAATGACAGGACCTAGGGACAAAGAGAGCATTATTAGTCTTCCTTGGTATATAACAAACAGAATACGTAAGACAGTTGTTTAATTTGGCTTGTCCTCTGGCAGAAACTGCTGGAAGCAACATCTTATTTCTGGCAAATGGAACACCTGGTGTTTTGTTTTGTTTTGTTTTGTTTTGTTTTGTTTTAAAGTCTGTTATCAACTTGACATGGTGAGGCTAGAAAGAGATAATAAGGGCTTTCTGATTTATCTTCAGGTTAAGGAAATTTGTTATCATTTTTATCTGAGTTGGTTCACCAGCTTTATACATCGACAAGAAATTATGAGGTGTCTATACTCCTCATCCTAGCCTTCTGCTGGCCAGATGTGTGATATTTGTCCCAAGAGTCAGGGGACTGCTAGTTAAACCTTGACCACCCAAAGAGGGTAAGTTAAATTGTCTTGGAGGTGAAGAGTAACATTTTTATGGATTTTCTTTCACCAAAATTAATATTGTTACCAAATATAGAATAAAAACATATATAGTAGACATTTTATGTAATACATAAAAGAGTATTATTTACTGAGAGCTTCTCATGTGCTTTTCTGAGTGTTAATGTGCATAACTCATTTAATCCAGCATCTTTATGAGGTAAGGACTGTTATTGTTATTATTGTCCTCATTTTACACAAAGAGAGCAGGCAGAGCAAACAATACTTTCAGAGGTCACACAGCTCATAGGCGAGGCATGAGGACAGTCTGAATTCAGACTCTGTGTGCTCACCCACTATATTCTCTCTGAAGGTTTGAGCAAGAACAGGTCTCTGGGTTGTGCACAAGGTTCTAAGACGGGCTCTGCCTTTTTCATTAGTAGCCTGGACTTTAATTCTAGAGGAATGTACTTTCAGTTAAGAATAGAGGCTAATGGCTTTATTGTCAATTTATTTTATTTTTGTTGTTGTTGTTGTCAATTTAAACCAAGTCATAAACACACATTTCTCCTTACCTTTTTTTTTTTTTAAAGACTTTATATACTTATTTGGGAGAAAAATAGCAACAGAGAGCGTGAATGGGGAGGAAGGGGAGAAGCAGACACCCCACTGAGCAGGGAGCCCAATGCGGGACTCCATCCCATGACCCTGGGATCATGACCTGAGCTGGCGGCTAATCAACTGAGCCACCCAGGTGCCTCTCTCCTTACCTCTTGAAGGGGAAAAAAAAAAAAAAAATAATCATTTGAAGTCAGCAGAGCGTTTAATGATGAAGATTTATTATTGGTAATTTACATTGGAAAAGTAATTAGCTGCTATCCTTTAATTATTGAATGACTGTCCACATCCCTAGTTATATGTAGAAATCATACTGTGGGTCCTGAAGTTACTGTTCTTTCTGAGATTGGGTAGGTAGCCCAGGACAAGAGTACAACAGTCACAGATAATCTGCATGGACTCACCCAGGATGCCAAGATGTTCCTCTTCAGGGCCTCTCTTCTTTCGATTTGTGAAGGAGACATCTGTGTACTCACGATAAACCAGCTTTTTATAAGATCCTCCAATTCTTGTAGCACCCTGTTCAAAAAATACCTCTGAAGCACTGCCAAAAGAAAAAGGGTTTAACACTGGAGTTGAGAGCAGAACAAAAAGCAGGCATTCACATAGGAGAAATTGCAAAGCAAAATTATGACCAGTGCTCAGAGGCAATGCTTATTTATGATTTGCTAAATATTCAGACAGAAGCGGCTGGTACTAGGCATCTCGTAGAAGGCTGTTCAATTAATGAGTGGGGTATCATGGTGTAGAGTTTTCATTTTTTTCAAGCGAAGTGGAAAATTTTAGGATGACCCACATCAACCCCTGATAGTCATTAATTGTTCTACAACAGAATCTTTTAAACAAGTTACAAAATGTTTAAAATTCAGTATCTACTGTGTATTGCATATTAGCACCAGCTGGGTACTTGGGAGCTTTCATTTATTATCTGAAACTCACATGATATGGCAACAAGTTGGCATTAGTCTCCCCTTCATTCTTACAAATGAAGAAATTAAATTTCAGAAAGACATGTGACTTTCCAGAGTCATCCCTTTCCTCTCTTCTCCCATTTGATGAATGTATTGGACACCTGCTTTTTGCCAGCAAACTTGTTACATGCTGATGGCATAACCAGAAGCAAGCTGGACCCATCCCTGTCCACAGGGACTTTATACTGATCAGAGAAGACAGACTATGAACCAATCAACATAATAACATGCAATAAGCACAAGGTGTTATGGAACATTCTCCTGGGCTTAAGGGAAGTGTTGGGAAGAGGCCCCAAAAACTTTTCAAAGAAAGTGATTTTTCAAAATGATCTAGAAGAGAGAGAGTCAAGTTAGAAAGATGAAATATATGTGGTGGGGAGAATGGAGTGGGTGTTTACAAAGAAGCAATACCCTGTGGAAGGTTCAGAGGAAAGAGTGAATGAGGCATGTTTTATGAAATATGACCAGAGCATGGTGTACGGGGCAGGGCAAAAGAGAGAGAAAGAGGCAGAAGAGAGAGAGTGAGGCTTGGAGAGATAGGGGGTGGGTAGCAGGACCCAGTTAAAGTTTCAGTACTCCATCCCAGAGCAGTGGGAAAGCTCTGAAAGATGTGAGCATTCAGGAGTAGTATTTTAAGAGGACCCCTCAGGTGGGGGAAAAGTAGACAACTGTTGGAGACATTTAGGATACACTGAGGCAGTACATAATGAAGAAAGAAGGAGGAAGTGGTGACATGGGGAGTCAGGGATGGTGCTCAGGTTTCAGGCTTGACTGAGGGATGCACAGTGATTGATACTATTCACACAGAGGAGGAAGCTCAGACATACGGGGAAGACAATAGGTTCAGATTGGACATACTGATTTGAAGGGACCTCATCCAAGTGGGGTGTCTTCTAAACAATTTGAAATGCAAATCTACAATTTACAAGATGCAGCATTGGAGTCATGGCATCTGGACGTCTGTATAGGCTGGGACCTAAATGTCTGCTTCAGGAATCACAGACCTGGGTGGAGGCAGGCCCAGCCACTGACATGGGTGCATCATTGAGTAAGCTACTTAACCTTTCCAAGTAGCTGGGTGGCAAATAAAGCTCCCCTTAGGAGGTGATGTTTGAACAGGGACTTGAAGCAGGGGTGTGGCATAATCTCATCAATGTTTTGGAAAGCTTACTTTGGGTGCTTTATAGAGAATGGGCAGTAGGAAAGGAAGTCTAAGCAGGGAAGAATGGCTGGGAGGCTGTGGAAGTCATTAGACATGGACAGTAGTTTCTGTGAATCTAAGGATACTGTCAAGAGAGTGAAAAGAAAACCTATAGAATGGGAGAAAATATTTGTAAACCATACATCTGGTAAGAGGTTAATATCCAGAATATATAAGGAAGTCATAGGCTTTAACAACCACTACCAACAAGAACAAAAACAAACAACCCAATTCAACAATGGAATAAGGACTTGAACAGATGTTTCTCTGAATCACCAACAAGAACATGAAAAGATGTTCAACATCACTAATCATCAGTAAGATACAAGTCAAACCACAATAAGATACAACTTCACACCCAATAAGATGCCTATTATAAAAAAATGTGAAATAAATATTGGCAAGGAAGTGGAGAAATTGGAGCTCTTGTACATTACTGGTGGGAATATAAACTGGTACAGCCACTGTAGAAAACAATATGGCTGCTCCTCAAAAAATGAAAAATGCAATTGTCATGATTGAGCAATTCTATTCCTAGGGAGGTACACAAAAGAATTGAAAGCAGAGATGTAAACAATGCTCATCCTTCCATGTTCATAGTTGCATTATTCATAATATTGAAAAATGGAAATAACCCAAATTTTCATCAACAGACAGATGGATAAATAAAATGCGATACATGTGTACATTGGAATATTATTGAGCCTTGAAAAAGAACAAATGCTATGACATGGATGAACCATGAAAACATTATGCTAAGTGAAATAAGCCAGACGAAAAAGGACAAATACTCCATTATCCCGCTTGTATTAAGTGCCCAGAATAGGCAAATTCATAGAGATAGGAAGTAGAAGTTATCAGGGATTGGAAACCTACTATTTAATGGATACAGTCTTTCTATTCAGAATGATGGCAAAGTTCTAGAAATGGATAGTGTGGATGATGGTACAACTTTGTGAACGTACTTAATACTGCCAGATTGCACAATGCTGTATTTTTGCTTACTTTTTAAAAAATTAATTAATTAGCTAATTAATTAATTAACTAATTTTTATTTGACTTCAATTAGCCAAAGTATAGAGCTGTATTTTCATGAAAGGAAAGCTAATGCATTGATCAGTCTAATTATACTCAGTATTTTCTGAGAAATTTGCTAAGCATCTGATAATTTTTAAAATCATTTTCTTTCATGAACTCAAAAGTCCTATTTCTTTTTTTTTTTTTAAAGATTTTATTTATTTGACAGAGAGAGACACAGTGAGAGAGGGAACACAAGCAGGGGGAGTAGAAGAGGGAGAAGCAGGCTTCCCGCCCAGCAGAGAGCCCGATGCGGGGCTCGATCCCAGGACCCTGGGATCACAACTGGAGCCGAAGGCAGACGCTCAACGACTGAGCCACCCAGGCGCCCCAAAAGTCATATTTCTAAAGGGAGACTCATACCAAACACTTTAATAAATATTTAGCAGTGTAGTTACTCAGTTTCAGGTACCAATTATAATGTTAATTCCTGATTCCATCTTTTGTGGGTCTTTCTTTCTCTTTCTCTCTTTCTTTTTTTCTCTCTTTCTTTCTTTCTTTCTCTCTTTCTTTCTTTCGAGTCCTATTTTGAAATAATAGTCTTTTTCCTGAATTACCTTCCAGGGGCTGTTAAGTTTTCTTTGGTGAAGATGTCTATTCCAGAAGGTGCATAGTTCCAGACGATTTCCTCAGCAGCGATGTAGTAATGTCTAACATGTTTCCCGCGAATATTGTCCTCTGATGAAGGCTTGTTACAGTCTTGTACCTGGAAAAAGGCCTGGAGACCAGCTGAAAGCCACATGGAAGGAGACATTGGTTAATGCAGTCAATGGTTTTTCCCTCCTATTGCCTTGTAAACACTGCTGGTGAAATAACAGTTGGGAATTGAAGAAATAGACAGCTAGAAACAATACTAAAAATTATAGTAACCTGCAGTAACTAAATTACTGGTGGAAAATTCAAGCAGTAAAACTTCTCTATATGGCACAGAAAAGAGATATTAAACACTAGTATTTTTAAAAATATGGTACCAATCTTTGTGGTTTCACTTGGGAGGTCTTTTGGTGAGAAAAAAGGGACACATTAATAGATAATTAATGAAGAGAGGTTTGGCCTCGCTTCATATTTTAAGGGCCAAGGTGGAGTAGAGGAGGAGGAATAGAATGAGCATATATGATTATTGTTCTCAGACAAAATCAAAATGGTTATGCACCCAGTGTGTTGGGTATTCTGAGGCCAAAGTCATATTTATTTATTTTTTTTATTTTTATTTTTTTTAAAGATTTTATTTATTTATTTGACAGAGAGAGATCACAAGTAGGCAGAGAGAGAGAGAGAGAGAGGAGAAAGCAGGCTCCCTGCTGAGCAGAGAGCCCGATACGGGACTCAATCCCAGGACCCTGAGATCATGACCTGAGCCGAAGGCAGAGGCTTAACCCACTGAGCCACCCAGGCGCCCCCAAAGTCATATTTAATAGATGAGGTTATGTCTGAAGGTCAGAGTTAACATACCCAAAAGACCCAGATTAAAGTTAATTTCTTCGGTAGATCAATATTACAAACTAGTATTTTTTCAAGAACTAAGAATGTTCTTATATTGAAGAGATAGAGGAGAAATTTAGCTAATTAAACCGAGGAATAGCTGGACTCAAAGAACAAAGTTGGTTATATTTGATAGAACCAAGAAAAAAAAAGCTATCTTTCAGCACCACATGCAAATCTTCTGGCATTTATGATAATGTGTATTTTACAAAGCTGAGAAGTTATATAGAGAATTATGCTTTTAGGACAGGAGTACACAATCAGAACCAGTTGTTATTTCCCCCAAATTAGTACATTTTCACATTTCATTACTTTATAAAATTCCAGTCTTTCAGTCCTTTTTATTACATTATGATGCATACTGTCATGGGAATGAAATTACGTTACCAGTTCAAGGTTCAGATTATTCCTGATTCCCCATAATCACCTCATTAGTGGTGTAACTGAGACATGGTGCTATTTCAGCTGACAGCTCATTTTAGGTAAAGATGCCTTACCTTTCAGGTGGTTAAGATTCTGACAGCTAAGCATCCATTCTCCAGGATTCTGGGCCACCATGAAAGCTTCGAAGAGGGTAGCAGGAAAGAGATTGACTGTATCAATTCGGTAGTTCTTATTAGTCAACACCTGGCCATGGAAGAAGGCTGCATGCACATCCACTTCATTACCCATACCAAAAAGATACCATCTGACTCTGTCCTCTGCACACATGGAGAGTCCCGGGAGACTTCCGAAAACGTATCCATTCACAGCTGTAAGCCAAGAGCAGAAATTGTGACTCACAGACATTGGTGCCTGGGACAGTAATAGTCATCGCTATAGAAACAGAATGAATTTGGGATGGAAAATACATGACATATATCCTGCTGTTATTCCTCCTTCCTGTACCCACATCAGACATCGCTAATCAATCACAGAGCTCTTACTTTAGACCTGAATTCAGCCTCAGGAATTTTGTCAACACAGCATTAGCCGATGAACACAACATCGAAGATGAAAACTGTTTTCTCTCTCCATTAGGAGCTATCCTCATTAGTATGTGTATTTGTGAGTACAAATATGTGCTTATATTCATACATACATACATACAAAGTGTCTACATATAAATTTTTAAAAAGACTGAAGGTTATTTAGCAATCAACCATGTATCATGTTGATAGGGGTAATATGAATGACTTTAATGTTTTCTTTCTGCTTATCAGAACTCTGCCAATTTTCTACAGTGAATATGAATTACTTGTGTAATAACATGAGGAAAGCTTTTTTCTTTTCTTTTCTTCTTTTAAAAGATTGACAGAAAAAATTAGAAGAGATGTGGAGGAGGAAAAAAGAAATGCAGGGGAAGGATCGTAGGGACCAGTACCAGAGCCACAAAGCCCGAAAAGTCCAAAGGCAGGGTGATGTAAAGCCTTTTGAAGAAATTTAGGATCACTATTCAAACTCAGTGGTCCTAGAAGTAAGGTGAAAATTGGTACTCAGTAGCACCATGAATTATACAACAGAGGTACAACCAGACCGACCCAAACTAGATGTTTGAGTATCTTCTTCTAACATCTATTTTTGATTAGTGCAAAACAGAGGCAGGATTGAAGTATAGAAAGAGGGCCTTCTAGCCAGAAATAAGCAAAAGTTGGTGAAAAAATTCTGTACTTCGTTAGTCAGTTATTTTTCTGCTTTGGTAGTTATTTTTTTGTATTACCGATTTGAGTAAAGATTATTTTGAAGAAGCTAAACACGAACAAAATCTATACTTCTTGGTCTAGTTGATGTTAAGAGATGTGACTTTTTTAATGCAAATTCTGAGTGATAGAAAACTTTACTAAGCTCATTATTTTGTATCTGGGGGCACAATTAAGAACTAAGGAGAAACCTAGGCAGTAAAAAAAGCATTTCTAGAAGAAATAAAATGAATTAAAAGTTAGAAAAAAAATTATGCAGATGAAAAATGTATGAGTAAAAGAAATACCTTGTAGAACTGGTGGTTTGAACTATTTTCCTAAATACAGTTCAATGCTTCATGATATAAGTATAATTTTAAGCATTTAGTTTAAAAATTTTAGGCTGCCTCAAATAATTTTTGGGATGAGTTTGGAGGTTAAACAAATATATAAATAAATATAACATGCATATACATTAAACCATAATTGATGATGTTTTCTACTTATTAGTTTGGGAATAATTTGGTGTATCCAGTTTTACTAGGCACAGAGTTTTGATTTGATCTGTTTAGCTGGATATGGAGTTGCACATTTAATGTGACTTCTTATCAAGGCCAGACTAGAAACACACTACTTAGTGATGCCTGGGTGGCTCAGTTTGTTAAGCATCTCTCTTCATATCAGGTCATGATCCTAGGGTCCTGGGATCAAGCCCCACATCAGGCTGCTTGCTCAATAGGCAGCCTGCTTCTCTCTCTGTCTGCTGCTTCCCCTGCTTGTGTTCTCTCTCTCTCTCTCTCTGACAAGTAAATAAGTAAAAATCTTTAAAAAAAAAAATAAAGAAGCACACTACTTATTCATGTGAAGGATAAACCTAGCAGATCTAATAGAGTAAGAAAAATAAGACCTAAATTAACACATCTTCTATAATCTTACAATACATCCTGTTACTCTCCTGGAAGTCTTCATCATCTTTGTCAACTTTCTCTGGTTCAGAGCAATAGGTTTTAATGTTGTCATCTAGGTACCAGCTGAGATTTTCATCCACCACAGAAAACATCACCACAAATTCTTGGTCAATATTTTTTTCTTTTTCATTATCCAGAGAATCT
This sequence comes from Mellivora capensis, assembly GCA_004024625.1. Taxonomy (NCBI): domain Eukaryota; kingdom Metazoa; phylum Chordata; class Mammalia; order Carnivora; family Mustelidae; genus Mellivora; species Mellivora capensis. The sequence goes on along the minus strand of PISX010003469.1, from coordinate 30,986 downwards.
GAAGTGAAAATTAGTATTTTAGTAGAAGTTAATCTTTAACATGTATTTTTAGCAGGTGATTTATAGCTTTAAAGATTTATTTTTCTTATAAAGCACAAATCTGGATTAGTCACTTCTGTTTTACAAACATGGAAACACTAGGAAATTTTATGGTCAGTGTCCAGGGCTTGGAGATCCTCATATATCTGAATATCCACTGACCACATAATTATTCAATACTCTTTGGCAGATGTGAAGGTTGGAATTTAAAGTTGTATGTATATGTTCTGGCCCCATAAGCTGAGACAGTAAGTCTTTGCAGGTAACTCATTATCCCAGTAAGAATTAGATTTCAAGCTCTTGAGTTGTGTCATCTTTGTCATGATGCTAGAAATAGATACTGTGATCCTATATTGACCAACACAATACAGATAGCTACAGACTTATCATCACAAAGTGCTGCTAAGGGGGTCACTTTCAGTAAAGTCATACATCTCTTCAACACCACTGTTGGAAATTACATACAGCAAAACCTATCTTCCAGGAAAGCATGTTTCTTACTGTTTAGCAATGTGTGTGAATGCTTGTTCCTTTATCCCTTCTTTTTTTCCTGTCCTGCTTTTTCTTTCCTTTTTTTCTGGATTCACTCCCCCACTCAACCTTACCTACTCAATCATAACACAAAAGAATTGACTTATAGTTAAAAAAATAAACTGCCCTGTCTCTTGCCTTTCGATCATACATTGTGATCAACAATGAAAAAAATGTACCTTTTTTACAGATTATTAAGGGTCCGATGAGTCCCGAGGCAATATCTTTTGGAGCATCAATGTGAGAATGGTAAATCCTGGTCACACAATTGCTATCTTCCTCACCAGGACTCTGGTCTTTGGTGGCATCCAATATGTATATGTACTGCTCGCCTGGATACACTTTGTCATCTGCTTTGTGAAAATCTGTCGTGTTATCAGGATAGATGGCTCCTGGGAAGCAATATGTGATAAAGTTACAAAGTGAATGTATTTGAACTTAAATGAGAGAATAGATGCTCCATTAATTTTTTCAGCAACCATTTATTCAATTTCTAGTATGTGCCCTCCTGGGGATGTAGTGATGTCCTGTTTGAACACAGAGGAGTGAAGGAGAGAGACACTAATGACTAAGGGGTCTGGAAGCTTCACAGAAATCTTGGTCATTATTATTTTTTATACTTACTGAATCTTAAGGGAGTAGTAATAGAGAATAGTGACTTTTGGTTTGCAATTTAAAGAACCACTTTTGCTTTGGGGTTATGGTATGGAAACATGAGCAAAATGGCTACTCTCTATTAAAATTGGGAACATCTTATATGATATCAAATTTTTGCCCATAAAGTAACTACGGATTTTTAAAAATCTTGTACTTTAAATTTTGGAAATTTCCAGAAACATGTAAAAGCCGAGAAAATAATAAAATGAACTTCCATGTACCTGTCAATTAACTTTAACAATGATAACTCAAGGCCAATCCTATTTCATCTATACCCTCACCTACTCTTATCTCTAGCACCCATCGAATTATTCTAAAGCAAATTCCAGGCATCATATAATTTCATTCATAAATACTTGAATATGTACTTCTAAAAGATAAGAGCTCTTTTTTCTTTTCACAGAAACACAATATAACTACCATAACTTAAAAATGAGTAATGCCCTAATATACCATTAAATCAGAAAAAAAGAAATAAGACAGCAGTCAACCTCCATGTTAGGAATACATTTGTTTGCTTCAGAAGAACAAACAAAAATATATGGTCAAAACAATCACCTTCTAAAGCAATGCCTCTTTAAAAAAGAAAATTAATAATTTTTTAAAATCTAATTTTATCTTCATTTCTAGACTTAATCCTTATAATTTCAGTTAGAATGGCCTCCGCATTTTCCCTTATGATAATATCTGATGTTCATTGAGCTATTACTATGTACTATTATTGTCCCTGTTTTATATATGAGGACACTGAAGCACAGAGAATTTAAGTAACTTGCCTAAGATCACTCAGCCAATAAAAGTCAAGGCTGCACTTGAAACTTGGTCTATTACTTTCAGAGCCCTTGCTCTTATCCACAACACAACACTACCTCTTTCAATCATCATTACCATCATCGAGTACTAAAAATGAGTTTATCCCAAATTAGGATGGGATGGGACAATGGCCACAGTATGTTCACACGTAGGAACTCCAGAGGTGAGACAATCCCTCTTTCAAGTCCTGTTTCCTCCTTCTGGATGTTTGCCTTTTCTAGGCCTTAATGTCCATTGCCTAGTTCTCTCATTCTCTTTGGCTGGGAGGGAAGTCCCCATTCTCACTGACTCATTCACTCTCTCAGTCTGCCCAGAAGTCCCCTTACGTTCACACTTCAAAAAGCAAGCACAGGGGCACCTAGGTGGCTCAGTGGGTTAAAGCCTCTGCCTTTGGCTCAAGTCATGATCCCAGAGTCCTGGGATTGAGCCCCACATCGGGCTCTCTGCACAACAGGTAGCCTGCTTCCCCTCCTCTCTCTCTGCCTGCCTCTCTGCCTACTTGTGATTTCTGTCTGTCAAGTAAATAAATAAAATCTTAAACAACATTATTATGATAAACCAAAATACTTGTTAAGAAAATCGCTTAAAGCTAAATGACACAGTGATAGGTCTTATCCAGGAGGAGAGGCCATAATCTTACAAGTTAAAAAAGTACCCCTACTGAGAAGTTAGAGGAAATTCCAGCTAGAGTATGAGCTGAACTTACCCTCATGTTCCTTACGGTAAGTTATTCCGTGCGGATGAAAAGTGTAGGGCCTAGAGGCAAAGTTTTTTAAGTGTACATAAACATTATCTCCAGTTTCAGCTTTGATAATAGGGCCTAAAAACCCTAGCCAGATGGGTTTTTCTAAAACCGTTGTAAAGGTTTTGTCTGTGTACTGAAGATAAAGAGCCTTCTTATAGAACCTTCCAATTCTATTTGGGCCATTTTGAAGATAGACATCAGCATGTTCCCTGCAAAGGAAAAGAAGACAACTCTATCAGAAGCCATCATTTCAGGGGATAACGTTATAATTATAACATCTCATGTGATTAAAGAGAAATTAATAACCACATCACATGAAATGTTTGCCTGTTGTTGTATGGATGTTTCCCAAAAAAATGGAGAGGTGAGAGGGTACTCATCCTGTTATTTTAACTGTGAGGCGTCCCACCTCAGGTGTGTGGCAGAGAATCATGTGTGAAGGTACCATAAAATATGGTATATCTTACCAGAGTATTTTTCTACAGGATTTTTATGTTAAAACCCAGAGGCAGTATGAAAAAGAATACAAAATTAAAGTGAAATATTAAGATAAAGCAGAGTTTACTCACGGTATACCTCTTTCAACTACTAGAAAAAATGAGTTTATAAGCAGTTAATCTGGATATTTGAGACTTTGGTGTGTGCATGTTTTGTTTTCCTATATAAATAAAAGTTATGATGCTAAATTAGTTTTACTATTTGTATTTCTTTTAGCATCACTAAACCAAGATTGGAATTGATGCATGCAATATGTGTGGGTTTTAAAATTACCTTTGGATTCAAATTACCCTTATGTTCTTTTAATCCCTTGCTACTGAAAATACCTGAACACTGAATGTTTACATTCTGCTTAGTGGCTGATTCATAGTTGCTCAAAACTCTTCTAAAAATATTAGCAAATTAAATTATAACCGAGCAGGAAGAGGAGGAGAAAGAAAGACAAGAAAGGAAAAGAAAGTGAGTTTGGTATTCAAACTTTAAAATGATGCTTATGTTGTCCTTAACAGAAGGCTCTGGATAGCTCAGGGAGATTGATTAGTGTTACCCATTTAGGAGGACGCACTTAAAACCTGGACTTTGGCAAGCCCCGCCACAAACAGGATCTCCTCCAGGAGAATAAAAACTGCTAACACTCAGGCTGATGACCTGAGGTCTGTGTTTCTTCCAATGAGTGTGTGTGTGTGTGTGTGTGTGTGTGTATGTCTTGCCAACATTCACCACAGTGACCTTTGATTCTTACGGTTTCTACTCAACCCCCGTGGAGCCGGAAGTCTGAATGGAGAATAAACTTCGTCTTATTTCCACAGCTGTAAGCTCATCGGAGAGAGTTAGAGAGACTTTTCCTTCTTTTCTTCAGGACAAGAGGAGGACTTGTCTGGGAGCTCTGGACTACTGTTGCTGCAGAGCTTAAAGGCCTAGTTGTTCAAAATTCTAGGGTTGCAGCCTAGTATTTCTTTCTCTCTCTTTTTTTTTTTTATTTATTTGACAGACAGAGATCACAAGTAGGCAGAGAGGCAGGCAGGGAGAGAGGAGGAAGCAGGATCCCTGCTGAGCAGAGAGCCCGATGCCGGGCTCCATCCCAGGACCCTCGGATCATGACCTGAGCTGAAGGCAGAGGCTTTAACCCACTGAGCCACCCAGGCACCCCGCAGCCTAATATTTAAGTTTTAATGTGCTTGGGGATCTACTGAAGACCTTGATGGAAGGCAAGCTCCTTCCCCAGCGCCATTGTTTCTGATGGTGCGCATCTGGGCTGGGGCTCAGGCATTCATAGTTACTAAGAAACACCCCGGTGTGTTGTGTTGCAGGCATTCAGCACTGGGCCACGGGTAACCTGAATATGGAAGACTCTGAAGTGAAGGGGAAGAGAGCTGCCTAGTCCCAGACGCAGTGGGATTTCTTGGGAAGGCGAGACAGAAAGGTGGCAGGCTCTGTTTCCGGAGCCTACCGTGGTGGTGGCCAGACCTCTGTTGGTATAGTTGCATGAGGACATCTGAGTAAATCTGAGAACAGGAGCCAGTGAGCGGAGCTACTTGGCAGAGGTTCTGGGGGCTGAGCTCGGGCAGCAGCAGCAGGTGCTGAAAACAGCAGACCACCATGCCCTGGATTGACCAGAGGACTCTAATGACGAGTATCTCATCCTTGTCACCGCATAAGGATGACGCCATATCTGCCAGATTGTGGGAACTCCGGGATTCTCAAATTGCTCACTGAGAAATGAACCCTTTTTGATGGGAAGGGAGCCAAGCTGGGCATTAGGAAACAAAAAGTGACCTCTTTTGCTGCATTTCTCCTAATTGTTTTCATTTTCTAATTGTTTGAGTTTCCATTTCATTAGAATAAGATAGAAAAACGAATTCAGGAAGGCTCAGAGGGATTTCGAGAACATCAAAATGCATGGGAAAACAGCAGGACAGAGGGGGTGAATTCTTCCTCTAACACTGCAGCATTAGCATGAACGGGGGAGTCCTCATAAGCAGATGTTTTAACAATGGCAAAATTCTGAGGCACTGCAGGCTACTGAGATTAAAAGCAGATTCATCCAGTCGGGACTGCTGTGAGAAGGTTCACAAGAGTAAAATTTCAGTGAGGCACACAGCGAGAGCACAGCTCACAGTGCACAGATGGAGTTCCTCTCTGGTCGCCCCAGCAGGCCCTGGCACACTCAGTCTTTTTTTTTTTTTTTTTTTTAGTATTTTATTTATTTATTTGACAGAGAGAAAGAGATCACAAGTAGGCAGAGAGGCAGGCAGAAAGAGAGGGGGAAGCAGGCTCCCTGCTGAGCAGAGAGCCCAATGCAGGACTCCATCCCAGGACCCTGAGACCATGACCTGAGCCTAAGGCAGAGGCTTAACCCACTGAGCCACCCAGGCGCCCCTGGCACACTCAGTCTTATACAAACCCGTCCAGGTCTGAGGGTAAACTTTCTCCAGTGTCTCCTAGTGGTAGGAGATTGATCCTGATGATATTTAAATTCAGATTCTAATCCATGTTCTAAAATGCCTTCTTGATTCACATTTTACGTAGGCCCTCAAATTCTTAGGGCTTCACTCAAATACACCGTGTACTTGTATTTCTGAGCGTGACTCTGAAACATGTGAGAACATGTCACATCCCATTTCAATAAAATGCAGTGGGTTTTGTCGGAATGCCTTTGTTGCATGGAAGTTCCCCTGTATTAATCACCTCCTGATATAGAAGGAGCATGGCCTAAGCCTTAGGATTCACTCTTCATACCCAGAGTTTTGGGGGAGGCAAAAACTGCTTTTGAAATAATTGATCAGAACTTATAACATATTCAGGGTTTTTGACATTTGGAATTCCTTTTATATACACAGCAATATGTGAAATATGTTTCCCAATCTTTTCTTTTTTAATAAAATTAACTTAACCAAATTGGGAAATATTTCCTATTATATGATATTCTGAGGGAGGTCTATTTCATAATGTTCTGTCTCCATAGGAACATCAAAAGATCATTAGAAGATGTCTATTTAATTTCAAGAGCACAGCTTGGGGACAAGGGTCAGTTACTAGAAGCTTGCAGGAAGTTTGCCAGTCAGATATTCAGTCAAAAGTATCCATTATAGTTGACCTTTGAACCAGATAATTCATATTAATTGTAGTTCTTCCTGTTGACAATTTTAACAGGCTCTCTTCTACTCATTACAATAGATACTACCTCCCTGTCAGTAATCACATCCTTTTTTTTTTTTTTTTTATCCTCCCAGCTTCTAGAATCCTATAACCAATACTTACAATTTCTGGTAGATTCACACTCAGAAGTGAGTTTATAATGGTAGTGGAATTAAAAAAAATTCTTATACTGCCTTAGTAAGATGATAATAATGCTACATCCTTCCATAAATTCAGAATGCACTTGAGTGGTCTTGGGTTATGTTTAGGCATAATTACTAAAATGTGGGTAATATATGGGAAAAGTTTCTGGATTCTTGGCTTCACCAGTTGAGACACAGAACATTAGTTTTCTATTGCCAAATAACAAATTATCACATAGCAACTTCAAACAACACCCCCTGATTATATCACAGTTCTGTGGGTCGGAAGTCTGGCACAGCGTGACTGACTTCTCTGCTCAGGTTATCACAAGGCTGACATCAAGGTGCTTTCTCATCTGGAGGTGCTGGAGAAATCCACTCCCAAACTCAGTCAAGTTATTGGTAGAATTCAGTTCACTGCGGTTATAGGATTGACATCCCACTTCCGGGCTGGATGTAACCAGGCTGGATAAAGCTGAGGACCTGACCCAGCTCCTTACAGCCACCATACTCCTTCTCAAGTGGCCTCTTCCAAATGCAAGTCAGCAGTATTTTCTTGAATCACTTCAAATCCCTTCTCTCCTCTTTCACTAGGAATTCTCTGGTATAGATTAGGTGCACCCAGATCATTATCCTATTATATTTAATTTTATTTATTTATTTGCTTGTTTATTTATTTATTTATTTAAATTCAATGTAGTTAACATATATTATATTTTTACTTTCAGGGATAGAATTTAATGATTTATCATTTGCATACAATACCCAGGGCTCATTACATCAAGTGTCCTTCTTATACATCTTCTCTGAAGAAATGTCTGTTTATGTCTTTTCTTGATTGGAATTTTTTTGTTTTGGGTGTTGAGTTTGGTAAGTCCCTTATAGATTTTGGATACTAGCCCTTTATCTGGTAAGACATTTGCAAATATCTTCCCCCATTCCATAGGTTGCCTTTTAGTTTTGTTGACTGTTTCCTTTGCTGGGTCATCACCTTATTTTAAAGTCAACTGTACCATCGAATATAATGTGGACCACGAGAGTGATAGCTCATCATACGTACAGGTTCTAGAGGGTTAGGGCCACCTCCAATGTGATGGATAAAGAGATGGGGCCTTTGGTGATATGCCTAGGTCATGAGAATGGAGCCCTCATAAATGAGATTAGTGCCTCATGAAAGAGGTTCCAGAGAGATTCCTAGCTTCTTCCACCATGTGAGGATGCAATGAAAAGGCTATGAACCAGGAAGAGAGCTCTTGTTGGTACATTGACTTTGAACTTCTCAGCCTCTAGAAAAATAGATTTCTGTTGTTAATAAGCTACCCAGTCTGTGATATTTTGTTCCTACAGCCTGAACAAAGACTGTTGGACATGCTGGTAATCAGAGACAATGAAGGGAGAAACAAATTGCTACCTAAACTCATCTTTACAAAAAGTTTAGTATCGTATTGGTGAAATTGCTAAAGCTCTGTTCAGTAGTCACTGCTCAGATTTATTTTAGAAAAAGACCACAGGCAGAGTGACCAGTGCCCTTTAGAGTTCACATGACTCTAGGCTGTTGCTGAAGCCACAGATTATCATGTTGTGCAACTTCCCTAAGCACAGAGAAGACACAAGAGTGCTTAAAACCAAAGGAATTCTCTGTCCCCCAACCCCCTTCCCCCACCATTCTTAATAAACTCCCTCTCTTTTCTCTCACTTCTGGAATTACAGACTTCTTTATAGAAGCATGCTTGGGGCAATGTTTTGCATTTAGTTTATGTCTAGTGAAGCTGATTTGATTTTGATCATGAATAAGAGCAGAATGGTGGATGGGAGCATGGAGTATAGCAGTACTTTTTTTTTTTAATGTGTTTTGTTTCCCTATAGAAACTGCATATAATTTACATTGTATTTAATCAGGGAAAATACTGCCACTATACAAATAGTTTGGTGGAGTCATGAAATCAGGTCACATTCCTAAGAAGAAACTACTACCTAAAAACCAGACTTAAAAAAATTATTGCAAAGTGTATTAGTTTTGTTTATGATCAGTTATTTTTAGGTCAGAAACTTTTCTTACTGTATATTACTAAATTAATAACATAATGATTAAATATTATCATCAGCTATGCATTATCTTTTATTGTGAAAAATTTCAAACATGCATAAAATAAATGAGAATAGCATATACCTGTCAACAGAATCAATGATTATGAAAATTAGTATACTTGCTTAGCTATTTTTAAAGATATAATCTTAGGAGCTGATGGTCATTGGGTTCATTTGTGCTTTGTCACCATTAGAATACATTTTTAAAAGTAGTGAGCATTGGTTATGGTGATAAATATTTAATTAGCATTATTAAAAGTGATAACTTCGGTATAAATTTCCATTATAAAAACATCAAGAACAATACTCTTACATTTCTAAATGGTGACCATTGCTTGAAATAAGGGGGGGGGTCACCTAAAACATGAAAACCTTTATGTTACACAGGTTTTTTTGGGGGGAGGTTCACTATAAGTATCTCACATGTTTTGTACCTGTGTGATGGACCAAGCACTATACTAACAGCTTTACATGCAACCGCTCTTCAAAGAAGACTATGAGGTATTCTTTATCTCCATTTTACAGATTAGCAGGCTGAGGCTGAGAGAGACAAATTGAATTAACTGTCCGGAGTAATCCAACAAGTACTGAGTGCATAACACCATATTTGTTAAAACAGTGTTTGATTTCTATAAATGATGTTTTAAAGGATTAAAAGACATTTTATTCTTACCTAGTAGTAATCAATATGATAAACATAACATTTTACACTGTCATTATTTAAATTAAGGAACTTTTGCATAAACAGACAAGAAGACTGAATCCTGATGAGAGACAAAATAATAACCAGAGGAGATAAGGAGTGACACAGATCCGCCCAGGACTGAGGGGAAAGGAGTTAGGCAGACTTTCCCCCTAGCCAAAAATGCCCAGGAATTTAGAGGTTTATTAAGGTTTCCTGGATTTCCAGTCCACATTTTGAAGTTTCTATACACTACAAATTAATAAAATATTTTATCTTATTGCCTTTATTTTTTAATTGATAGTTTATAAATTTGGTCTTTAAACAAACAAACAAAAAAAAAATAGTGACTTACCTGTCAACTGAAATAAGTTTCTTCTCACTGTCAGAGGCATAGTCCCAAATTGTTTCAATAATTCCAATGTAATAATGCTTCTCTTTTGCCCAGGCTGAGTTACTATAGAAAAATAGAAAAATACCCAGCCACAAAGTCTTCATTTTTTTTTCCCTCTTGGAGCCTAAGAAGCAATGAGGTGAAATCAGAAGCTGGCAATTTTATGCTTTCTTCCTTTGTTTGCTTGATTGACACAGCTTAATGTTGCACAAAAGTAAATTGTTTCGTCAAAGCAAATAACGTTTCCCACTTCAGCTCAGTTCTGGTAAACTCAGAAAGAAAAGTCTTCCGTTGCCAGTTGCCAGGCTTCTCTGATTACAAATAAAAAGTCAACAGTTATTGTTGGAGCCGCTAGAGTGTGCATAACTCTGCTTTCTTCCATTTATTGTGTAAATTCCAGGAGGGCAAAAAACATCGCTAAATGTTCTCTTTGTTCCTCGAACAATAAGCCACAGTACAGTGCCCTGCACGCCGTGAACTCTTAATAAATCAGGAGGAAATTATGCAAAACAGTTTAAAACGTGTCACTCTTCACTTTTGAAACAGCTAATAATACTTAGTTGCAACTTGGTGATACAAAACCTGATACTTAGTGTGCCAAATTTAAGTACCCCACAATAAGAATCTTATTTTGAAGGATTTATCTATTTTGTATGCTCTGCACACATCTACATAGGAAGTTTACCATATTATTCTGCATTGCTATGTGCAAATAAATAATAGAGCATAACAGGGGTTGATAATTCTGTTTTATCATCAAAGAAATCAGACATAAGTAAATCTGTTTGCAAAAGGAAAGGTTGCTCTTAGTAAACAGAAGTTTATTATCAGAAGTAAATAGAAGCTTATTAACAGAAAATTCTGGTTGTAACACTACACATTTTGTGTTCATATAGCCTTTTCCTCTAGAATCTTCATTATTGTTTGTCTGAAGTTGTTTATAGAAATAGATTGGTATAGGAGAAAGGACCCTGATGTTTGTACAATCCATTAATTTAACAAGGTGTTCCCGAGAAAGTCTGCTGTGCACCAGGTCCCGTTCTAAGCACTGGGGGTGCAGCAGACATGAGTCCCTGCTTTCATCAGCCTACATTTTACTTGTGAAAGACTGACAATGCACAAATGAGGAGTGAAACAGCTAATATGAGCGGCAAATGCTAGGGAGAAAACTAAACCAGAGAAGGACAATGATGAGTGCCAGGGAAGACAGCAGGATGAAGATCAAAATCCAATGGCACATCACGTCACATCAGGCATGATATTTAACCCTGGCCTCAGTTTCCTCACCTGTAAAATCTCAGTGTGAGTGGACTGTTGTCCGGATGGTAATTGAAATGACCCACCGTGTTAAAGCACACAGAGATGCTGCTCTCACCGGGTCATAGTAATCTTACCTAACCGCCCTGATAGAGAAAACTGAGTCACGTTGCCCAGGATGTTCCAAGACCTCCTTCCAGAGCTACCTTTAACTGTAGGGCCTTCATGCGCACTGAAAGGACCGCTGGCCCAAATCTGTGCCTTGCAAGACACCGTTCCTTTTAAATACTGGAGCCTCGGAGAGGCTCCTATTTCCAAATGGTCTACTCGGAGGGGACATCTTTTAGCATTCTCCCCAAAGGGAAAATGGCACAAAACCACTATATGAGCCAGCAGCTTTCTGGACATTTGCTTCTTTCTCATCCTCTACTCCATGCTCAAACTCAGCCCTGAGGGATGTGAGGACAGTGATCAGATCACAGGAACAGTCCTGTCCTTCTTTCAGCTAGTCTACCCCACTCCCACCCCAAAAAACTCCCCAAACAAACAAAAACTGCTCAGGTAGTTACTGAGGGCTTCGGAATGCATGTCGATAGCGTCCCATACCCTGGGGGCAAAATGAAAATGGTTAAACAGTAACACCCTGCCCAGTGGGAGTAAATATTTTATGTTGCAATGCAGGAAGGGTCACGAAGTCCATATTTCTGTCCTGTTTTGTGACAGTGACCCTTCCCGTTAAAAGGCATACAGCTGCTGAATGGCAGGAAGTGGGGAGAATATTCTGAGCCCCAGCACTGTCTAAACAAGAGAGGCCACTGCGGACTAATAAGCAACTGGCCATTGACAGGTCATTTACTGCAAATATCCTTACAGGGAATCCAAGGTTGGACCTCAAAAGTGAACTTTACATAATGTTGCAATTGAGAACTTCTGCACTCAAAAAATGTGTCACAGCAGCATAAACTGGGGAGAGACAAGAAGAGCGGGGTGCCCACAGGAGAGTCTCAGCAGACTTAGAGCATTGCAAGAAAGAAGAGAGGACCTGAATGGGACCAAATAGCACACTTACCTGTCTCTGTCAGAAAGCTGTTACCTCAGAACCCTGGGGTACCCCCTTTATAATTTGTTATAAATAATTACTGCACAGCCAGGTTAACTGTTTAGTGACCTGAGTAGAGGCATAGCACAAGTTTTAATCATTTTCCACAATTTCCTTTTTTTGTTCTCTTAAAGATTTCTGGATAGGGTGAGTCTTACCTGCTTTTAGCAATTAAGATCCAAGGGCTCGAGGTGCCCAGGTGGCTCAATCAGTTAAGAGTCTGCTTTCAACCCAGATGATGGTCTCAGTGTCCTGGGCTGGAGCCCCTCATTGGGCTCCCCACTCAGTGGGGAATATGCTTCCCTCTCTACCCCTCCCCTCCCAACTCATGTGCACTCTCTCTCTCTCTTTCTCTCAAATAAATAAAATCTTAAAAAAAAAAAAAGGTTTAAGAAAAGAGATCCTGGGCCTGATAATGGCTAAAATCAAGGAAGATTTAGCTTTATTTCTGTCTGGCAAGATTCAATCTCTCCTTATCTCCACTATTCCTGCTTATACCCTCTAGTTTCTTTTTGGTTGATCCATAAAAACTGCCTTTTAAGGTAAGATAGAAGGATTACTAAGAAACAGACCACTAAGGACAGTATCTCCCTTTGTGACAGCAGGAAACAGTATAAAATCCCAGGTCATTCTGTACAGGACCAGTCAGACCACCATGAAACTATCTTTTTCACAGGAAATTGTGCAACCCTGGAATTTCATCAGTGAGTGTGGATCCATATGGAACTCCGATAATAAGTCCCTTGATGTGAACTAGTATAGCACAAGCCTGGCTGATCCTGTTCTCTACCGCTCAGTTCATGACTATTTAGGGAGTGGTCACATAGACTGGGCTTTGGTTGTTCCATCCCCTTTGGCTGACCATTAATGGGTCAAGGTTCTCTCCAGCACATACTCGCAGGTACAGCTGTCACAGGTAGGGGAAGAGAAAAGCCTAGACTCTCATTTAGCAAAAACCTTGATGGTGTTGAGGTCTACATTACAATGGGAAAAGAGATTTTTTTTTTAATGGCATAAGGATTCCAATTACTCTGTTTTTGTTTTTTTATGCGGTGAACAATGTAGAAATCAAAACATAGGATTTGTTAGCAATGAAAGAGATCCAGAATAGTAGACTTATTTTTATAAAAGATTAAAGAATAACTTATTCACAAGGTTTGATAACATACAACTTCAAAGTGCAACTTTAAAAAAAAAAACAGATTTTATTTATTTGAAAGAAAGAGAGAGAGAGAGAGAATATGTGTGGGGGGAGGAGGGAGGAGGGGCAGAGGGAGAAGCAGACTCACCACTGCGCAGAGAGCCTGACTGGGGGCCTATTCTCAGGACCCTGCTATCATGACCTGAGCAGAAGACAGATGTTTAACTACATAAGAGATTGAGCCACCCAGGCACACCCAATGTGCAACTTTCCTGAAACATCTTCCTCTCTTGTTATGTTTAACCTCATTCCTTCTTGCTTCTGTTCCATGCTGAGGCAATATATTCTGTATAGGTCTTAACACTTTGATTTGTGTCTGGGTCTTAACTTATAAAAGATGACTCTGATGACACAAAGAGACCAATACCATTGAAAGAAAATTCACAATTCCCCTAGACATAAGAGACGCACATGTCCTGCAGAATCAGAGTTGTTCAGGAGGCAGAAGCAGATAAAGAGAAATAAAGGCCACAGCCTTTATTGGGGTTTGTGTAGGAAAAACAAGGCAGGGCAAAGTAAATACATTATGACTGGCTAGTTTGAATCATATCAGCAGGCATTGGGGCATAGAAACACTCTCTAGTTGTTTGGTACTAGGCTCAGATTGATTTAGGATAGAGGAACTAATGGCTTGGTGTGTGGGTTACATAAAGGAGGGGGTTGGGAGTATGGTTCGGGGATTGGTTGTTTCACATATGAAAGACTGGTTCACTGGGAAGCTGTTCACTATCTCTAGGAATTAACTAGCTCTGGGAGGGGCAGTCTTTTCCCAGTTAGCAAGGTCCCCAAAGATGTCACGGCATGATAAAATATTGAAAATTTAAAATTTCATATCGGAATTATCTGTTTACCTGACTGTCCACTCAATTAGACTGGGCTTTCTTGGGGCCAATGACTATATGTTACTTTGTCTCGAATCTCTGGCACTTAACATAGTACTTGACACACAGCTTAATAAAAATTGAAAGAATGAATAAATGTTGGAAGAGCAAGATGGCAGAAGAGTAAGAGACCTAAATTTCATCTGATCCCAGGAATTCAGCTAAATAGTTATAAAACCATTCTGAACACTTACAAACTGAACAGGAAATCAAAGAGAATAGCAGCAATTCTATGAAGAGAAAAGGGACCACTTACTGGAAGATAGGACATGAGGAGACATGAATCTGAGGCAATACATGGGAAGATAGACCACGGGGGGTCTTCTACTGCAAACAGTAGAGCAGTGGAGCACAAAATTTGAAACTTTTAGAAGTCTACTCCATGGAGGGTGTCACTCCAGTGGCTAAGCGAGGGGCAGAATCCTCACAGGGACAGTGTGGTCTCGGAACCTGAGAGGCCACAGAAAGACTGGAGGTGTCTGAGTGTGGCAGAGCTCCCAGGTATCATAGCTGGGAAGCAGGCTGCAGAGACAGAGTCAAGGAGGGGCTCTCAGCTCAGGGTTATCTTAAACCATGATCCAAGCCACAGTTGGGCCACTGCTCTTCAAGCAGGGATGCCACAGGATGCCACAGGTGGCAGGATGCCACAGGTGGCAGAGACCCCCTCTTCACTCCTCCGGGACAGTGGTGCCGGAGTGTGCTACAGGAATCTGCTGGGTTTGGAGACTCCAAACGGGTCAGTGTGCCAGAGGTAGAAACACTCAATCACAGGCCGGGTGAGTACAGAGCACGGCCGGAGACCAGGGAGATAGGAGGGATTGACTGCTTTTCTCTAAGGGTGCACTGAGGAGTGGGGTGCCAAGCTCTCAGCTTCTCAGGTTGGAGATTGGGAGGCCACCATTTTCATTCTGCTCCAAAGCTCTGTGGAAAGCATTCTATGAACAAAAGCTACAGAGAGCAAACCCGAGCAGATTGCTTAGCCTGGCCCCTGGCAAGGAAGATGCAATTCCACCTTGGGCAAAGACATTTGAGAATCACTGCAATAGGCCCTTCTGCCAAATCAGCAAGAACATCCAGACAAGACCAAGTTTACCAATCAATGAGAATGGCGAAACCTCAGTGCCAGGGGTATACACCTCATAGAATTTATAGCTTTTCCCCCCATGATTCTTTAGTATTTCAAAGTTAAACTTTTTAAAATTTTTGTTATTTTTTTATTCTTGAAATTTTCCTCTTTCCTATATTAACCTATCTTAACTATTTTATCTTATCAATACCTTTTAAAAAAATCTCTTTTAATTTTCATTTTAATAGTCATAGTCTATCCCTTCATTGCTATATATATGCCTTTCTTTAAAATTTTGGAATACAGTTTCTTCTAACAGACCAAAATATACCCTAAATCTAGTATATGGCTTTGTTCTACTCTCCCTCCGGATCACATTCTCTCCTTTTTTTTTCTTTCCTTTTTCAACCAACTTCTATCTTGTCAATTCCTTCTTTAAAATTTAAAAAAAAAATTAAATTTTTTAGTTTTCATCTTCACAGTCATATTACATCCCTTCATCATGTTTACCCATATATATATACATATTTTCTTTCTTTCTTTAAAATTTTGGGAGACAGTTTCTTCTAACAGACCAAAATACACACAAAATCAAGTGTGTGGCTCTGTTCTATTCACCAGCCTAATCATACACACACACACACACACACACACACACATATATATATATATATATATATATATATATTTTTTTTTTTTTTTTCCCCCCTTTCTTCTCCCCCCAGTTTGGGGTCTCTTCTAATTCGGTTAGTGTATATTTTTCTGGGGTCATTGTTACCCTTTTAACATTTTTTCTTTCATTCATCTATTCTTCTCTGGACAAAATGACAAGGCATAAAAACTAGCCCCCCAAAAAAGAACAAGAAGCAGTACCAACTGCTGGGGATCAATAAGGACATTAGTAAGATGTCAGAACTAGAGTTCAGAATGATGATTACAGAGATGCTAGCTGGGCTTGAAAAAAAGCATAGAAGATACTAGAGAATCCCTTTCTGGAGAAATAAATACTAAAATCTAATCAAGATGAAATAAAAAAGCTATTAATGAGGTGCAATAAAAAATGGAGGCTCTTCCTGCTAGGATAAATGAGGCAGAAGAAATAATTAGTGATATAGAAGACCAAATGATGGAAAATAAAAAAGCTGAGAAAAAGAGAGATAAACAACTACTGGAACATGAAGGGAGAATTTAAGAGATAAGTGATACCATAAGACAAAAACAATATTAGAATAATCGGAACTCCAGAAGAAGAAAGAGAGAGATGGGCAGAAGGTATATTGGAGCAAATTATAGAAGAGAAGTTCCATAACTTGGGAAAGGAAACAAACATCAAAATACAGGAGGCACAGAGAACCCCCTCAAAATCAATAAAAATAGGTCAACACCCCACCATTTAATAGTAAAACTTATAAGTCTCAGTAACAAAGAGAAAATTCTGAAAGCAGCTTGGGACAAGAGGTCTCTGACCTACAATGGCAGAAATATTAGATTGGCAGCAGACCTATCCACAGAGACCTGGCAGACCAGAAAGGACAGGCATGATATATTCAGAGCACTAAAAGAGAAAAATATGCAGCCAAGAATACTGTATCCAGCTAGGCTGTCATTGAAAATAGGAGAGAAATAAAAAGCTCCCAGGGCAAACAAAAACTAAAAGGATTTGCAAACACCACACCAGCCCTATAGGAAATATTGAAAGGGGTAGTCTAAGCAAAGAGAGAGCCTAAAAGTAACAGACCAGAAAGGAATAGAGACAATATACAGTAACAGTCACCTTATAGGCAATACAATGACACTAAATTCATATCTGTCAATAGTTATCCTGAATGTAAGTGGGCTAACTGCCCCAATCAAAGGACACAGGGTATCAGATTGGATAAAAACAAGACCCATTAATATGCTGTCTCCAAGAAACTCATTTTAGACCCAAAGACACCTCCAGATTTCACATGAGGCAGTGGAAAACAATTTACCATGCTAATGGACATCTTAAAAAAAAGAGCTGGGGTGGCAATCCTTATATCACACAAATTAGATTTTAAGCTAAAGACTATAATAAGAGATGAGGAAGGACACTATATCATACTTACAGGTTCTGTCCAACATTAAGACCTAACAGTTTTAAATATCCATGTCCCTATCATGGGAGCAGCCAACTATATAAACCAATGAATAACAAAATCAAAGAAACACATTGACAATAATACAATAATAGTAGAGGACTTTAACACCCCCCTCACTGAAATGGACAGATCATCTAAGCAAAAGATGAACAAGGAAATAAAGCTTTAAATGACACACTGGACCAGATGGACATCACAGATATATTCAGAACATTCCATCCCAAAGCATCAGAATACGCATTCTTCTCTAGTGCACATGGAACATGTGCAGAATAGATCACATCCTGGGTCACAAATCAGGTCTCAACCAGTACCTAAAGATTGGGATCATTCCCTGCATATTTTAAGACCACAATGCTCTGAAGCTAGAACTCAATCACAAGAGGAAAGTTGGAAAGAACTCAAATACATGGAGGCTAAAGAGCATCCTACTAAAGAATGAATGGGTCAACCAGGAAATTAAAGAAGAATTGAAAAAATTCATGGAGACAAATGAAAATGAAAACACAACTGTTCAAAATCTTTGGGATATGGCAAAGGTGGTCCTGAGAGGAAAGTATATAGTAATACAAGCCTTTCTCAAGAAACAAGAAAGGTCTCAAATACACAACCTAACCCTACACCTAAAGGAGCTGGAGAAAGAACAGCAAATAAAGCCTAAACCCAGCAGAAGAGAAATAATAAAGATCAGAGCAGTAATCAATGAAACAGAAACCAAAAGAACAGTAGAACAGATCATCGAAACTAGGAGCTGGTTCTTTGAAAGAATTAGTAAGATTGATAAACCCATGGCCAGACTTATCAAAAAGAAAAGAGAAAGGACCCAAATTAATAAAATCATGAGTGTAAGAGGAGAGATCACAACCAACACCAAAGAAATACAGTTATAAGAACATATTACGAGCAACTATACACCAACAAATTTGACAATCTCGAAGAAATGGATGCATTCCTAAAGACTATAAACTACCAAAACTGAACCAGGAAGAAATAGAAAACCTGAACAGACCTATAACCAGTAAGGAGATTGAAACAGTCACCAAAAATCTCCCCAAAAAACAATAGCCCAGGGCCAGAGAGCTTCCTGGGGGAATTCTACTAAACATTTAAAGAAGAATTAATACCTATTCTTCTGAAACTGTTCCAAAAAACAGAAATGGAAGTAAGATTTCCAAACTCATTTTATGAGGTAAGCATGACCTTGATCCCCAAACCAGAAAAAGAACCCATCAAAAAGGAGAACTACAGACCAATATTCCTGATGAACATGGATGCAAAAATCCTCAGCAAAATATTAGCCAGTAAGATCCAAAAGCACATTAAAAGGATTATTCACCACGACCAAGCGGGATTTATTCCTGGGCTACAAGTTTGGTTCAACATCTGCAAATCAATCAATGTGACTACACTATATTAATAAAAGAAAGGACAAGAACCATATGATACTCTCAATAGATGCTGAAAAAGCGTTTGACAAAGTACATCAGCATCCTTTCTTGATCAAAACTCTTCACAGCGTAGGGATAGAGGGTACATACCTCAATATCATAAAACCCACCTATGGAAAACACACAGCAAATATCATTTTCATTGGGGAAAAACTGAGAGCTTTTCCCCTAAGGTCAGGAACATCCCAGGGCTGTCCACTATCACCACTGCTATTCAACATAGTATTAGAAGTTGTAGCCTCAGGAATCATACAACAAAAAGAAATAAAAGGCATTACAAATTGGCAAAGAAGTCAAACTCACTCTTTGCAGATGATATGATACTTTCTGTGGAAAACCCAAAAGACTCCACTCCAAAACTGCTAGAAGTCATACAAGATTTCAGTAAAGTGTCCGAATATAAAATTAATACACATAAATCAGTTGCATTTCTATACACCAAGAGCAAGACAGAAAAAAGAGAAATTCAGGAGTCTATCCCATTTACAATTGCACCAAAAACCATAAGATACTTAGGAATAAATCTAACCAAAGAGGCAAAGAATCTGTACTCAGAAAACTGTAGAGTACTCATGAAAGAAATTGAAGAAGACACAAAGAAATGGAAAAGTGTTCCATGCTCATGGATTGGAAGAACAAATATTGTGAAAATGTCTATGCTCCCTAGAGCAATCTACACATTTAATGCAATCCCTATCAAAATACCATCAACTTTTTCCAAAGAGATGGAACAACAACAACAAAAAAGAACAACAATAAAAAAGAACAACAATAAAAAAGAACAAATAAACAAAAAAAGAACAACAAACAAACAAAAGGAATGGGAAAAATAGTCCTAAAATTTATATGGAACCAGAAAAGACCCAGAATAGCCAGAGGAATGTTGAAAAAGAAAACCAAAGTTGGTGTCATCACAATTCTAGACATCAAGCTCTATTACAAAGCTCTAGTCATCAAGACAGTATGGTACTGGCACAAAAACAGACACATAGATCAATGGAACAGAATGGAGAAGCCAGAAATGGACCCTCAACTCTATGGTCAACTAATCTTCAACAAAGAAAAGAATATTCAATGGAAAAAAGATAGTCTCTTCAACAAATGGTGTTGGGAATATTGGACAACCACATGTAGAAGAATGAAATTGGACCACTTCCTTACACCATACACAAAAATAAACTCAAAATTGATGAAAGACCTAAATGTGAGATGGGAGTCCTTGAGGAGAACACAAACAGCAACCTCTTTGCCCTCAGCCACAGCAAATTCTTGCTAGACACATCTCCAAAGACAATGGAAACAAAAACAGAAATGAACTACTGGGACTTCAACAAGATAAAAAACTTTTGCATAGCAAAGGAAACAGTCAACAAGACCAAAAGACAACCAACAGAATGGGAGAAGATATTTGCAAATGACATATCAGATCAAGGGCTAGTATCTAAAATATGTAAAGAACTCACCAAACTCAACACCCAAAGAACAAATAATCCAATCAAGAAATGGGCAGAAGACATGAACAGACATTTCTGCAAAGACGACATCCAAATGGCCAACAGACACATGGAAAAGTGCTCCACATCACTCGGCATTAGGGAAATACAAATTAAAACCACAGTGAGATACCACCTCACCCCAGTCAGAATGGCTAAAATTAACAAGTCAGGAAATGACAGATGTTGGCAAGGATGCAGAGAAAGAGGGAACCCTCCTACACTGTTGGTGGGAATGCAAGCTGGTGCAGCCACTCTGGAAAACAGTATGGAGGTTCCTCAAAAAGTTGAAAATAGAGCTACCTTATGACCCAGCAATTGCACTACTGGATATTTACCCTAAGGATATGAATGTAGTGATCCGAAGGGGCACATGCACCCAAATGTTTATAGCAGCAATGTCCACAATAGCCAAACTATGGAAAGAACCTAGATGTCCATCAACAGATGAATGGATGAAGAAGAGGTGGTATATGTATATACACACACACACATACACAATGGAATACTATGGAATACTATGCAGCCATCAAAAGACCCCAAAATCTGCCATTTGCAATGATGTGGATGGAACTAGAGGGCATTATGCTAAATGAAATAATTCAATCAGAGCAAGATAATTATCATGTGTTCTCACTGATATGAGGATTATTAGAAACAAGAAAGAGGACCATAGTGGAAGGGAGGAAAAATTAAAACAAGATGGGACCAGGGAGAGAGACAAACCATAAGAGATTCTTAATCTCAGGAAGCAAACTGAGTTGCTGGAGGGAAGGAGGGTGGGAGCGATGGGGTGGCTGGGTGATGGACATTGGGGAGGGTATGTGCTATGGTGAGTGCTGTAAATTGTGTAAGACTGATGAATCACAGACCTGTGTACCCCTGAAGCAAATAATACATTATATGTTAATTTAAAAAAGAGAGTAAATACTAACTATAGGAATAGTCACTGACATCAAGTAGAGCTTTATAGTATGCCAGAGCAGTACCAAGAGCTTTATAAATTTTGTTTCATTTTATCTTAACAATACCCAATTGGGCAGATACATTAGTTTTCCTTTTTAAAAAAAAAATTTTTTTTTTTTACTGCTGCTTTAACAAATCACCAGCAACTCAGTGGCTTAAAACAACATAAATTTAGTATTTTACAGTTCTATATGTCAGAATTCTGACCCCTGCATCACCGGCCTAAAATCAAGGTGTCAGTGGGGCTGCATTCCTTTTTGGAGGCTCTAGGGGAGAATCCATTTCCTAGCCTGCTCCAGTTCTTAGGAGCTGCCCACATTCCTTGGCTTATGTGGCCCCCTTTTATTTTCAAAGCCAATAGTGGCAGGTTGAGTCCTGACATTGTATCACTCTGACCTCCTCTTCTGCCTCCTTCTACTGTTAAGGACTCATCATGATAACCCTGAATAATCTCCCTATCTTAAGGTTTGTTGATGAGAAGTCTTAATTCCATCTGCAACCTTCATTTACCTTTGCCATGAATAGTAACATAGCCATAGGTTCTGAGGATTAGGATGAGGATAGCTTTAGGGGAGGCCATTATTTTGCTTACAGAATATCATGAATAGGTATTATGATTATTATCTTCATTTTATAGGTGAGGAAACTATGGATAAGAGAGTTTTTATACCTTGTGGAGGACCCCATAGCTAGTGAGTAGAGTGGCTGGAATTCAGGTTTGGCCTCCATGACCCAGAGATGCACTATGATCCTGAGGGCATTAGAACATGGCTTGAGACCATGTTGGGCTGAGCTTCTCAGTCTCTCTGTGCTCTGGAAGGATTTGGGCCAGGGTCTGGCTGGCATTGGAAGATTCAGAGCCTTCATTTTGTCAGTTTACAAAAAGATGACTAGGTTTAGAGGGCTAACTTTGGATAATTTTGCCAACTTGAGTAATTAGTCAATATAGTAATGTATTCATTTAAAAGTAAAGGAGAATAGGTTTTTATTATCGGTCTTTTATTTTTTTTATTTCAATTTTTTTTCAGTGATCTCTATACTCAACATGGAACTTGAACTCATGACCCTGAGATCAAGAGTTGTATACTCTACCACCTGAGCCAATCAGATGTGCCATATATTATTGACCTTTTAAAAAATTTGGTTATAGATCTTCTTAGAAAATCAAGTTATGGAACAAAATTTTCTTGGTAAGTATAGAATTTGGCCAAAAAAGTGTATATTCTTAAAGCATATTCCTTTTTTAAAAATTTTTTTGCACTAACAATATTTCTGTTGAAATGATGAGTACTCATCATTACAATGAGAGCACCTTCCAATAGTTGTGCAGGAGAAATATCCCACTGATGCATTCTTTGTCGTCAACTGTTCCTGTTAAGATGTATGTCATTGACTACCTTTCCATACAACTCCATTCATCAAATCACACTTCATGTATCCATTAAATTAGGGTTCATTTTACTAGACTATGACTCCTGTCCATCTCTGAATCCCAAAGTCTAGGACTGTGTTCTAAGTGAATGAGTAGATGAAGTAAGTATTACTTTTGGTGAGATTTGGACAACAGCTTTAGCAATTTCTTACACAATGGTGTAGTTTTATGAGGCACACCTTTAAATTTCTCAGAAAGGGATGCTTCTCATGGGAAAGAGGGGTGGCTAGTTTCATCCGTATTTTGCAGGTTCTTATTAGTTTCAATAGCAGAGAGTGAAGTAGTATTGTTACTTTTGTCCAGTGTTATCATAGCATTATTAGCATATTAATTTTTAGAGGTACTTTTCTGGAGACACAAGTTGGAGTATTTGGGGGTAAAATGAAATGTCAGGGATTTGTCTGATAAATTCTGGGTATTTATGTATTACTTGTGAAGTTAAGAAGTTGTAAGTAAGAAAAAATGAAAAGTATGGCTTTGGTTTCAATTCTCATGTTGAATCCTTTTATTTAACTAATTTCTGATTTTTTAAAAAGATTTTATGTATTCATCTGACAGACAGAGACGTAGGGCTCGATCCTAGGACCCTGGAATCATGACCCGAGCTGAAGGCAGAGGCTTTAACCCACTGAGCCACCCAGGTGCCCTAACTAATTTCTGATTTTAAATATTCTTATTGTCTAAGGTATAAGCTGTTTTTTTAGCCAACCCACAAGACATTTGGAGTCCCCTCTTGTTATTTCCTCTACAAAGGCTACAAAACCTCTTTCCCAGACAGCCTTGCTGTTAGGAATAGCCAGAGAGTAGGGGTTTGACCAATGAGACAGAAGAAGAAGTTGGCTGGGTCTCCTCAGAAGACTTTTACTTTTCTGATAAAAAAAGAATATGTGGTTAGTGCTACTCTTTTTTCCTTCTTCTCTACCTTCAGTGTATATGCAATATTTGGAGTTGCAGCAACCATCTTGCAACCATGAGGCAACAGTCATGAGGGAAATGCCAAGGACATTAAAGACACTGGCCCTTGCACCATCAAGTTACTGAACCAACCCTAGCAGCCTCCTAGCTTACTTAAAAGTTTGCGACAAACACCATTGGTAATCCTCTTAGCTGGCTTTGGTTTCAGTTAGCTTAGCTGGGTTTTCTGTTACTTGTAGCAGAACACATCCCAAATGTTAATATTGCCAGATACAAAGCCAGAGCATGAGCCCTTATTCCTGGTTCTGGAAAACTGTCACTTATACATTCTGTAACCTGCAGTCTAATAATAATACATGAATTTGCATTTTAAATACTGATTCAAATTTTCAACTATGCTATGAGAATTTTTCTTTTTTTGTTTCTTTCTTTCTTTCTTTTTTTTGATGCTTACTAATGGTGTAGTTTAGTCTTGGATTGTGTATTTTCTTTCTGAGCTAGACTTCAGATTGTACCTGCTGTCTTTGCTCCTCTTGCCCACTCCCTTCACTATGTGTTGAAAGCCTTGTTACACCACTAAGACTCTACCCCCGTGGCACAGTTGACAGAGAGAGGAAGCTCACACACAAAACTGACCAAAAAAATGTATTTCAAGCTTGTTTTCCTGGTAGATTGCCATGAGTCTTCAGCCAGGCCCTGGATTCCTTCATCCCTTCTTCAGTAGCTTTAGCTCTGCTCATGGACTTGTCAACACTCATATCAGAAAGATATTTATGCTGTGGAAAAGAAAGTTTCGTGATTTTCTAAGAAGTAACTGAATCAAAATATTAAATCATTGTATCAAGAGACTGAAGGGTAATGACTTCTTGGAGAGCCTAAGTAACTAAGGAACAGATGAAAATATCAGAAAGGAAGATACTATTTTCACCCTAAAGTTGTTAGTAAAATGTGTTAGAGAGAGAGGAGAAGGGAATAAGAAGAAATAAAGTGTCACTTGAATCTGAAAAAATATGTAATCATTATTTAGCTTCTTTCAAGAGTTGTGGAAACACTTTATAATTCTATCAGAGCATATGTAATGTACCTACCTCACCACACTGTTACTGATATTATCTTTGAAAAAAGAAATCTTTGCCAAATCAATAGCTTCCTTGCTCAACAACTGTACCTGATTTTTGTTTAAATACAATGTTTAAGTGATTTGATTATTAGCAAGGTTAGATATCTTTATAGGCTCAATAGCCATTCGTGTTTCATCTTCTATAAATTGTTCAAATCCTTATGTGTATGTTATATGAGTCTGGAAATAATGCATATAACTCTAGAGTATCTTTTATCAGATTAGAAACAGTTATCTAAGTTTGAGAACGAAGATAAGACCAGAGTTTCTTGGTCATCTCAAAACAGTAATCTTTGAGGTTTTTTGGGATTTATTTATGTCTTTTAGAGAGAGAGAGAGAATGAGAGAGAGGGTGGTGGGGGGAGAGACAAAGGGAGAGGGAGAACCTCAAGCAGACTCCCAGCTGAGTGAAGAGCCTGATGCAGGGCTCCATCTCATGATGCTGAGATCATGACCTGAGCTGAAATCAAGAGTTGGATGCTTAACCAACTGAGCCACCTAGGTATCCTTCAAAACAGTAATCTTTAAATGAATGAATAGTGTGTCAGATCATGTAAATGTTCAGTGGGTCAGATACCCTTATATAAACATAGGTAATTTAAATATGATCACTTCAAATTAATTTGGCTTACCTTTTCATTCGATTACAGTGTAAGTGCTTTCCATTCCAGCCTCAATGTGAACACTAACATGGCAATGAAATAACCAGGTCCCAACATCTCTTGCATACATTTTTACAGTCTGATATACTCCAGGAGGAAGGTCATAAACGTCAGAGTGATACAGTCCCGTATCCTCAATAAGGAGACAAAACACCATTAAATAACTTATAAAGGTATTAGTCATTTATATACCCTATCAATTCTAAATTACTTTGTTAGATGACAATTAGAAAACATTAGGTGCCACTGCACTTCTCTTCTGAGTACAAGTGAGGGTTTAGAGGAGGAGCAAGTCTGAGAACATTTCAGGGATAGGCCACAGAGAAACATCTCACTCTAAAGGAATCTTGTGTCATTCTTGGTGTTAGATGCCTTGTCAGCAGCACCTCCTGTAGAAAAAAGCTCTAGATTTCAGACAACATCCGGTCTTACAAATCCCGAAAATTTTAACTGAAGTATTTCTAACTAAGGATGTTGGTGATGTGAGACGACCATTTCTTGAGGTGTAGCTAATCAGGAAAACTCATGGTTACAGGAAGGAGAGGAGCTCATCTGCCTTCTGGGGTCAGAACTGAAGACTGAGGGCCTTAGGGGCTATTTGTTCTCCTAAGCAGAGAACCAGATGTTCAGAAGACTACCTCCTCTGCAGGCTACTTTGATTTTGAAAAATGAAGCCCCAGGGCCTGGCCTGGCTGGGTCAGAATGGATTTGGAAGAGGATAGGAAGGAGATGAATTGCTCTGAATAATGCAATGGGAGGTATTTGGAGGATGGGCGCATGTTGAAGAGTGCAGCTCAAGATGGGGTCTGGAATAATTTGAGGAGAGGACAGATGTCAAGCAAATCTGGAGAGGAAGAGTGTGAGGAAAGAAGTACTGAGTGTAAGAGAAAAAGGTGGAGAGCCAGTGTTTCACAGTAATGCATGGTAGAGGGATAACTAAAGACAGGGATGTTCAAGTCAAATGGTAAATGCTTTCACTGTGTAGTATTGGGGGGAAAAAATCTTCATCTACCTCCAAAATTTCACTAAGCATCTATGACCCACGATGGCCTTGTTTTTGTGGTTGTTAAGGGGAGTCAGAGGAAATGGGGGTGTGTTCCATTCTGGAGATGCACAGAGATGAGAAAATGCCAGCCATGTGAGGCGAGAGGTAAGGGAGATGAGCAGAAGCATGAAGTGAGAGTGGGAGATACTGGAAAATAGAAAGCAGAGAGACAGGGTGTTTTCTACCAGCTGTAGATTGGGGCCTGAGCCATTTTTATTTAGGAAGATTAATTTTGCATCTACAGTGACAATAAAATGGGGGGCAGGGATCCATTTCTAAGATGTCAGAAATGTAGAGAACAATACTAAACAATTTTAACTAAGAATTGACAATGTTTCAGTCACCAGTAAATGTGCACGATATATCTGGAGCCCTGGCATCAAGGGAGACCACAGCCTTAGGGAACAGGCGACTGGCTTGTTCCAAGACCCAGTGAGTAACCCCAGAGGGCTGCTTTGCTATACCCAGGAGTTCCAGAGAGTAAAGCCCAGAGGCTGCATTAATGCTAGAGTAATTAAATTTCACCTCAAGGGAGGTGAAGACTATTCGTGATCATCTGAGGGAGGTTAAGAGTGAGTGGATAGAACTGACAGCTGCTGATACTAGGAATAGGATTATTCTTGTTTTTAAATTCAAGTATAATTAACATATGGTTTACATTAGTTTCAGGTGTACAATATAGGGATTCAACAATTCTATACCTTTCTCAGTGCTCATCACGATCAGCGTACTCTTATTCTCCCTTATTTCATTCACCCTCCCACCCACCTCTCCTCTGGCAACCACCAGTTCCTCTCTGTATTTAAGAGTCTGGTTTCCTGTTTGTCTCTCTTTTTCTTTCTCCATTTTGTTTCTTAAAATTAAGAGGTAGAGAGTGAGGGACTCTAGAGTGAGAGCTGGGGGTTCAAATCCTACTTCTACTCATTATTGTTTATGAGAAAGTTCTTCATCTTGTTAATCCCTCATTTCATTCCCTTATAAACAGTGATAAAATAGTGCCTATCTCTGGGAAGGCTCAGTGAGAAATCCATGCAAAGAACTAAGCATAGCATTTGGCACATAAGAAGTACTTAATCAAGGTTAGCTTTAATTCCACTTATGTTACCAAAAATTCCACTTAATTTGATGCCTTATATTATAATCATTTCTGTAGAGCTAACTCTTGATTTTCTCTCCACTTAATGCTTGGCATTGTTCTAGGAATGTCAGAAGAATTTGCCAAACTGAACTGATCTGAACTAAACATCAAACGTACTTAAAAACTATAACCGGAGTTTAAATCTCTCTTTTGTTCTAATCTTTAAAATCTAATGTAAACACTTATGAATAACAACCCTTGTATCAAGGCTTTTCCTTCAAAAACACAAGGAATGTAGATGGCAATAGGAGAAGGCCATGAATGTTGACCCTGGATGGAGGGTAAAAGAGATCATTATATTATTCTGTCTACTTTGTCATGTAAAATTCCCTAGAGTAATAAAAATAGGTTTTAAGCCAAAACAAATAAGTTTAAGAGGAATAAATGTGTTCATTAAAGCACAGAAAAGAAAGCAGCACACTGATAAAGCTTGGTGCAAATCAAGTGATGCAGACTCATCGAATTTGTCTGAGGCTCTGAGCATTACAGAAGCTAAGAATATAATACATCTAGAATCCAGGAAAGCTTTTTTTTTTTTTTAAGATTTTATTTATTTATTTGACAGAGAGAGAGAAAGCACAAGCAAGGGGAGTAGCAGAGGGAGAGGGAGAAGCAGGCTCCCCACTGAGCAGGGAGCCCAACCTTGGGATCATGAACTGAGCTGAAAGCAGAGGCTTAACCATCTGAGCCACCCAGGCACCCCTAGAATCTAGGAAAGGTTTATGTGAAACTTTTATCAATGCCAAAAGGTGAACTGTATTATGCCAAGTGGCTGAACTAAATGAGGTGTCAAATGCATGAAATATAATTGGTCCTCAATTGTACATTAATGTGTATATAAGGAATAAGGATGAAGAGATAAAGAAAATGCTCCTTAAGTAAATAAATGACACTAACCCGGACACTGAAAAGGGAAGGATAAACCTTAAAATACTTTTAATAAATTAGAGAAATGTCCAGGAAAAGATGGTCAGTGAAACAACTTCAGTAAAGAGTATGAAGGTGCGATGGGGGAAAAGCTATTGAGACAGAGAAATAAAGAGATTAAGAATACATACAAGAGAAAAAGATGAAGATAATTATTTTAAAAGGTTACCATAAAGCCAATTGTCACCTAATCCTGCATTTTTATTTTATAACAAATGCTGAAGGAATGACAGAATTAGAAAGTTAGCATTTATAATTCCCAATGTAAAAATTGATTCCAGCAACACTGATCAATGAATCCTTTTTAAAACTACAAGGTGAAATATAGTTGGAGAATAAGATATGTTTTAAAAAAATCACTTCACAGGTTGCTTATTAATTACAAGGGGAAGATGATGCTTTTATAAATGGAGAAAAATAGTAGGCATCATCCCAATAAAGTTATCAAACAGCCCAAACAACGTCAGTACCTCTTGTCAGCATGTACCTCTTGGTGTGAAACGGAAAGCACATAATATCACCCACGTACTGTCCATGTCAAGAATGTTTGATATGGCTCCGATCACGAGGAAACTACCAGACCACGGCAGAATATGGGACATTCTACAATGGTCAGCAACTGGCCTGGACCCTTCAAAAATGAAAAGCCATGAAGGATCGAGAAAAAAAAAATCACTTATTGTATGAGAGATACGACAATGACAACCAAATGCTATGTATAGCTGATTAGATCCTGAATGAAAAACAAAACAAAATCGTTAGAAAGAACATTTGGGGGGATAACTGGGACTATTTGCTGGATTATATGATAGATTATATTTTTGAATTAATGTTAACATGGGGGTGTGATAATGTTATCACAATGGGGCAGAGATTCTTTAGTCTTGGGATGCACATGACTTTATTTAGTACTTAGGGGTGAAGAACTGTGATGTTTGCAATTTACTTTAAATGGGGTTCAGAAAAATGGAGAAAGAAAGAAAGTGTGTCAAAAACACTTGACATATGTGTTCCAAGTGTTTTTCTCTTAAGTTACTAAGGGTTTGAAAACAAAAGTTGGGATAGAAAGGGTGAAACTCGAGATGATTATAGAAGTTTTATTTACCTATCAGGTAATACCAGATTAGAGTGAGAAGTGCCCTTCGTGCATTCATAAACATTTCCTGAGTGTCCACGGGACACAAAGAGCTAAATGTATAATTATTTACATGTACCTGGTGTGTTATAGATTGTAGGTGTTGAACTCCAGTTCTGGCTGGGTCATTTCCTTTCTAGTTCTGTTATCCTGCCATGCTGCCCCCGTAACTGCTTCACAAGACACAACAATAATTAATGAAGCTGCCCAGGGCTCTTACCGTGTATTCAAAGCTGTGGCCGTGAAAGTGAACCGTGTGCAGGTCAGATTCACTCCCCATGCCAATCAGATACCAATTTACTTCATCCCCAACGTGGAACGTCAGACCTTGGTTATTTCCAAACATTCTTCCGTTAATTGCTGTGGAGGAACACAATGTATTATATTCAACAAAGATTTAAAATAATGTAGGTTTGGGGTGCCTGGGTGGCTCAGTGGGTTAAGCCTCTGTCTTCGGCTCAGGTCATGATCCCAGGGTCCTGGGATCGAGCCCCACATCAGGCTCTCTGCTCGGTAGGGAGCCTGCTTCCCCCTCTTTCTGCCTGCCTCTCTGCCTACTTGTGATCTCTGTCAATAAATATATAAAATCTTAAAAAAAAAAAAAAAAGAAATAAAAGAAAATAATGTAGGCTTAAAAAAAAAACACCAAAGTATCATACGTGTTTTCAGAGGCCATGAGGAAGTTAAATTCCGTCTAAGGAAGCTGTTAAACAGGACCAAGCCATCCATTCATTTGGATGAGTCTAATTCCAGGGAGTTTTTCTCGCCTCAGGAAATGAGGAGTTGAGCTTGCTTTAAGTAATTGGGTTGCACTAGAATATTTCACCACTATGGATACATAAATTGATGGATACTTAAATGTGTCTATATATTTAAAGTATGTTTAAAGTGATCGTAAGAGGCTTAGAAATTGAGTGTGTTCTTCTTCGACTGCTGTAATTCAGATCTTCATGATCTGTCACTAGTATGACTAGAATGGCCTTTGAGCTGGGGTCTGGGCCTTTTTCTTTCCCTCTCTCTCTAGCTCTAATCCTCTATAGCTGTGGTTTCCAAAGAGTAACAGGAAAAAATATTAATTTAATTATAGGTATAATATATAATTTATGTATTTTATATATGCATATAATTATATATACACATAATTATATATAATCTATATAATTTAGTCATCATTAATATATAATTACATATTATATATTAAGTTAATATATAATATAATATATAATATATTAAATATAATATATAAGTTAATATTAACTTAACATATAATTAAATATATGATATAATACATAAAATTATTATAATATAATGTAATCATATATAATATTGCATTAACATATAACAGTAATA